>JAGFPH010005367.1:76551-96874 GCA_018207615.1 Philaenus spumarius
TAGAATATGATAGAATCTTCCACAAGACTCGAGGATATTCTATAATGTCATAGAATCTTCAACAAGATCCAAGAATTTTTTAGAATATGATAGAATCTTCAACAAGACTCGAGGATGTTCTATAATGTCATAGAATCTTCAAGAAGATCCAAGAATTTTCTAGAATATGATAGAATCTTCCACAAGACTCGAGGATGTTCTATAATGTCATGGAATCTTCAACAAGATCCAAGAATTTTTTGGAATATGATAGAATCTTCCACAAGACTCGAGGATGTTTTATAATGTCATAGAATCTTCAACAAGATCCAAGAATTTTCTAGAATATGATAGAATCTTCAACAAGACTCGAGGATCTTCTATAATGTCATAGAATCTTCAACAAGATCCAAGAATTTTCTAGAATATGATAGAATCTTCCACAAGACTCGAGGATGTTTTATAATTTTAGTTGCATGGTTCTTGGATTCCAAGTCACTTTGAATAATATTATATAGGATAATATGTTAATAATAATATTAAATATTACCTTTTAATGTTCCGTCTTGTGACTTTTTGGTCGTTCGAATGTTACGACGCGTTTCGGGACCGCAATCCCATTGTCAAGTACACTTACACAAACACAATAAAACACATAACACGTTTAAAAAACACACAAAAACACCACAGTTACAACACTTTTAAAAAACTTAATTGTGCCGGACAATTTCGTCGTGTAGGTCGTAGTGTGATCCATGGTACACTGTCGTAAACTGTCAAACGAAATATATTACTGTAGTTAGAAAACCGGTTTAAAATAGCCTAGGGCTGTGTCATATAAACTATTACTTTTAAAATCCAGCTGATCGTTTAATAATCAAGTCACAAAAGTCACAAGACGGAACATTAAAAGGTAATATTTAATATTATTATTAACATATTATCCTATATAATATGTTTTATAATGTCATAGAATCTTCGACAAGATCCAAGAATTTTCTAGAATATGATATAATCTTCAACAACATTCGAGAATGTTCTAGAACGTTCCATACAGTTCTGGACCTTTGAAAGAACTTTCAGAATGCTCTAGAAACTGGAACACGGGGAATGTAGCTAGAGAAGACTTGACTCAAATTTACTTTTAAATTATGTAATAGTTGAGAAAAAATTTGCATTTCAATTATCTCCGTCTTAGATGTAAAATAGTGTTCGTAGTATGTGTTGGTAAAATGTAGCCTACTCATAGACGTGAAATGGCGGAGATCGTTGTTACTGGCACTTAGCTGATCATGTGTGTGAGCCTAATTTGGAAACATAGATTGGACGAAACTCACTACACGTTTTTGTGCCAGCGAACTCTCGGTATTTACCCGATATTTCTTTCATCCATTTATTCATATCTGCGAGCGAAGCAGTATTAAATAATCTCGTTCTGCAGATAAACAAGATTAGTGTATTTAGTGCAAGGCTCCGGTGAGGCGTCGCGGTTTGTTTGATTAGATCAAGGTGCAAACACAATTTCCATTGACAATGAGTGTGCAGAAGTCGGCTGCGTAAACACCAGACCTGGATTATGCAGCCAGAGTGGATACAGTTGAATATATACTACACGTCTTTATATAAAACATCTCCAAAATAAATGAAAACCCGCGGCCAATACAACATTTGTTAGGTTTAGACTTATCAATGGTTTATAAATTAAGATTAAACATTAGATCGTGGTTCAGTGGCATTCTAATTATTCAATTATCTAATCTTCTATACTTATAAAAGCCAAATACCATTGACTCATCACAGTTTCTCCAAAACCACGAGGCCTACAAACATGAAATTTGGCACTAATACTCTTTATAGGCTCTAGACGCGCAATAAGAAAGGGTTTCCGAAAATTCGAAATTTTAGGGGGGTTTTGGGGCGTCAAAGTTACTAAATCACAATTTATCAAAACCTACCGAACGGATTGGAATGAAATTTAGTATGTAGCTTCCTCTAGGGCCATCGATGCTCGCTAAGAAAGGGTTTAAAAAAATTCGAAATTTTAGGGGTATTTAGGGGGTCAAAGTTACAAATCACTATTTTTTTAAAACCATCGAACGGATTGGAATGAAATTTGGTATGTAGCTTCCCCTAGGGCCATAGGTGCTCGCTAAGAAATTTTTTCAAAAAATTCGAAATTTTATTGGAGGTTTTGGGGGTCAAAGTTACTACAAAAAACCATAGAACGGATTGGAATGAAATTTGGTATGTAGCTTCCTCTATGGCCCTAGGTCCTCGATAAGAAAGAGTTTGAAAAAATTCAAAATTTTAGGGGGGTTTGGGGGTCAAAGTTACTAAAAAGAAACACCGAACGGATTGGAATGAAATTTAATATGTAGCTTCCTCTAGGGCCCTAGGTGCTCAATAAGAAAGACTTTTTTTTCAAATCGAAATTTTGGGGGAGGTTTGGGGGTGTCAAAGTTACTAAAAATCCCCATAAGAAATACATAGTGTAATATATTTATTGATATAATATATTTTTTGTTAATATACATTTAACTTTGATTTGTCTATCCGTGCAAAGCCGGGTCGGGCCAGCTAGTTATACATAAGATCACAAGTTTACCTACGTACAGTCTATTATATTAACACACTAAATCAAAATCCTACTTCTAAAATATTATTACCTATCCAGAACAGAATGCATTACGTTTTATTTTTTTATAAAACGAAGTACACCATTGGTTTGCTCACGCAAAATATCAGCTTCCGCGTCCGGGCGTGTGAGTCTCCCAAGATCCCGCCTTAACGCATTCCGTGGGCCATTTCAACCACCGGTCTGTCGACGAGCAGAGCCTCCGGCCGTGACCGCCCCTAAACCACTGGCCCCTTTTCTAGGTCATAGGAAGTCAATCTAACTTGCCAGGTTACTGCACTGGATGTCTAACTAGGATTCAGCAATTGTATAACTATTCCTAACAGAAGCGTTATAGGGATGTGTTTTGACAGATACTATAAGAATTTGAATGTCAGCAAATAAAAATAAACTATATTTTTGTCAACATTTTGCAGAACGCCGCTAGATTTTGGATCAATATTTGATACATATGAGAAAATATATAGCTTCAAAACAATAAGTTTAATGTGTTGTAGAACTAATGCAGGATATATGAATTATTGTTTTGAAGTTAGAAGTCGTTGAAAATTTGTATTTCTTACGATTTGTTTTTGTTTAATTCGTTTTCAGAAGAAACTACTTAGGCATACATACAACAAACTATACCTAACTGGGTGTATGGCGTTAGGGCATTTTCAACTTGGTAAATGTACAGAGCCTACGATTAAAGAATTTACTCAAAGATCTGAAATACATTTTGTAAAACCAAACAAAAGAGCATACATTGTAATTACAAGTCTAGTTAAATTGTTGATTTTAACAAAAAATATTTTAAATACAGTCGTTTAGGCAACACTATATTATTGTTTGAGTTTTCATCAAAGTAAGTCCTATATTTGTTAATTAACACAGTTTTTCAAATCTATTATAATAGAAATTATTCAGACCAATAGCCCAATATAGTGATATTTTAACTAATGGTTTTATGATTTATTTTTGTTTTTTGCCTTACTGGACTGGATATATTTACATAAATACCTTACTTCCTTGAACTGCTCGCAGTCCTGTTTTGATCACTTTCTAAACGGTGACGTACGTTTCGCCTATTTTTCAGGCATTTTCAAACCCTGAGTACTGAGTCAAGGACGGGCCGAGACGCACATGTGCGAGATGCTATTTTAATATAAACTACATAGGCATATTCATGCCTAATTACGTGTGTTTGTGTTTTTGTGTTAATGTTTGTGGAGTGTGTATGTATATTTATAGTTTTTGACGCGCATTAAACAAATGCAAATCAATTTTTTAAATTTGTTATAAACGGTTTGAAAATGCCTGAAAAAATAGGCGAAACGTACGTCACCGTATAGAAAGTGATCAAAACAGGACTGCGAGCAGTACAAGGAAGTAACGTATTTATGTAATGGTTTTATGTTTGAAGGCCTAAGTTGCTTTTTAGGTGGTCAATAACTAAGTAAACAAAAAGGTTTGTCGAAATACATACATGTTCAATGATTTCTAACCTCAAAACCGATCATATGGCAGATTATATAGCCTATACATCTTAATAAACAGTTTTATGATGCATATACAAAAACATCAAAACATTATAAGAAGTTTATTTCGACTGCAGTTTTAAACTTGTAAACATTATATTTACTTACAAGTTTTTTGTATAATAATAATTGTTCTTTTTGGAATTAGAATTAAATAAACTTTCAAATGATATGCCTCATAACGATATTTGGGAGTAGGCTATTTAACATTTTTGAGTTACAGCTATTTTGATTTTTCAAAATTGATTTCGAGTGGTTCAACTAAATATCATTTTGTGTCATTTCGTTTGAAAGCTTATTTAATTCTGAATCCAAAAATAATAATATATATTTTTTTAATAGTACAGCAAAATGAGACAAAATCGGAAAACACGATTTCATTGTTTTTTGGCCGCCATTTTTAATCAGTTAAATATATGGATGTGCAAATTTCACCATTGGTTTTTTCTTGAATTCTACATTGAAATAATGTATCACATGACCACCTTCCCATTCAAAAAATACAAAGTTACATTCAAAATGGTGGTTCCAAGATGGCGGATAATGTTTTTGAAATTTAAAAAAAATAGCTTCAAATTTTCCTTATATACGAAATATTAAACCATTTCCAGACTTTTCGGACACCCGGTATATGCATAAATATAACTTATATGTATTTTATATTCTGTTAATTTACAAATACATGCATACTGTCGACAAAAACACTTGAATTTTAAAGTGAACAATATATACAGTTTTGTCTAAATGTCTCTATCCAGGTAAAAGATCCCCAGACTCGTATTTCATCCCTTGAATTATGCACACATCCCTCAACGTCGGAGCTTGGTTGATGAATTAAATATTAAAAGACACGATGACGTCACAGAAGTCTAAACAGTTGAGGTAAAAGCGTCTCTGTGTCAAGTAATATTCTACAGTCTCTTTCTGTTAGTCTGTTAGGTTTTATAGTTATATTTGTTTACTAGGGGCTCGGCCCCCGCTCGCTTCGTTAGCGAAACCCTGCTGACATATGGTGATAAAGTGCAAACCACAAAGTCCCTAATTTTTTCATAATTGTTAAATTTTTTATATAAATTTTTACGGACTATGATTGATTAGGACAGAGGCACTTGGATCTAAGTTGGGTGTTGGGGGTAGCTGTGACCAGTACATAATGTAAAACATATATTGAAATAGATACGCACCCCAACATTTGTCCACAAAATCCACAACTTTTAAATTTTTTATAAGGTTTATAGGAATTTTAAACAATTTCGAAATAAAAAGTAACCTAGAATATTCTATGAAAATACCTCTACATTTTAATGAAATTTTTAGCAAAATCGGTTCAGCCATTCCGGAGATTAGCACGGAGAAACAGATGGACACATAAAAAATGTATAAATGTGTGTTTAGGTTTTGGTAAAGTGTTTATAACCAAATAAGCTTAGAGAAAACCTTATATTTTGAAATCACAGACACTTCAATTTTATTTATATGTTTGATATGAAACATCTTTATATATAATACGTGAAGCCGTTTTTTGTAAACACGACTCCTCCCTTATTTCTGGACCAATTTTAATGTTTGAGGTTTCAAAAAATTCGTCTCATTTCGTAGTTTTGCAATAAGGTTTTAGAAGTCAAAAATTCTTATCCTTAATGGCGTGAGCTAATCTCAAAGGTCGGGTTTTCCCCATAAGATTAACATGGAAAATATTTAAAAACCATTTCTATACAAAACAGGTGTTTATAATAAGAAACAAACTAATCCAGCTGATTTCGTGGATGTAAATAACGATGATTACAGTATTCAGAAGGTTATAAAAACATTTTAATACAAAACAGCTGTTTATAATAAGAAACTAACTAATACAGCTGCTTTGTGGAAGTAAATATTGATTTTTATAAGGGAGGAAATGAATTATTTATTCAAATTAAAAAATTTACGAACTAATTTGTTTTGAACATTTAACATTATTTACCATCTTAGTTTTGAGGTTATTATTAAATTTATAACTTTTTTGTTAGCTTTTTGATTAAGTGTAGACCTGAGCCTTACTGGTTCTTTTAACCTTTATTATTACTGCTGTTATAAAATATAAGAATTAATTTGATTTGAACATTTAACATTATTTACCATCTTAGTTTTGAGGTTATTATTAATCCTACACTTTTATTATAAATAAAACATAACATATGTTTTTAGAAGGTCGCACCGGGGGTTGGCGTGCGGAGCACGCAGGGGTCTCCCCTAGTGAAAATATAATTATTGAAAATAGTTTTAACATCTTTCTCATCATCAAGTGTTTATACGTGGGAAAAGATTCACAAACTGCTAAATGTATTAGAAACTAGGCGCCCTTTTCCTGCGTTGACATCTTGTGACACCGATGCAAACAACAAAGTCCCTAATTTTGTTCATAATTTTTAATGTTTTTAATAGGAATTTTACGGAAATAATAATAGATAATAGAGGCACTTGGATCTAAGATGGGTGGTGGGGATAGCTCTGACAGAATGTAAGACATAGATCTAAATAGACACGCATATCCGCAACATTTGTAGACGAAACCCCAAATGTTTTCCATAATTTTTATATTTTTTAATTTTTTTACAGGAATTTAAAATATTTTCGTAATAAAAAGTAACCTAAAATATTCTCTGAAAAGTTATCTACATGTTAATGGAAGTTTCGTCAAAATCGGTTCAGCCATTCCGAAGATTAGCCCGGCCGAACAAATAGACAGACAGACAAACATTTTATAAATGTGGGTTAGGTTTTAGTAATGTGTGAACCATATGAGCTTAGAAAAAAGCTTATACCGTACTTTGAAATCACAGACACTTCAATTTTATTTATATGTATAGATGGTAAGCCTTCGTGAAAAATCACAGGTATTTTCATTAGAAACATACCAGAAATATATAATTTAAAACAATACTATTTCAAAACAAGAAACTTCTAGGCCGACCTGACTATGTTAAGGGGATTATTAACTCAGTAAATGTTTACAATTATAAGGATTGTATCATAGTTTAATACCTTTTTAGTAATAACAAAATATAAAATTGAATGGGCCTACTAACTGTAAGGACTTTAATGCTTTTCCCATGTACGTTATGTGAGGGGCTCCCCCTGTTTCGATTTTTCTAATCAATATTTGCTTGGCTTGAGAGTTGACTTAATCCAATTGGTTGACATAAATTCAGAGACGTTTTATGAGTTTGAACAAAATGTATAATTAATACTAAAACATTTTTCCTACAGCTACACTACTTAATAAAGTGCGTTTTTGCACAATCTAAATTGCGCAAACTAAACTACATGTGCGACAAGTAATTATACTTTACCGCAAGGAGTAAATCAACCCTAAGAGCGCCGGTGCCGGGTGGTGGAAGTGAAAATGCAATGTGGTTTTGTGTTTTTTCCATACATTTTATTTTTTAACTTTGCACTTTTAACGTGAATCAAAGAAATATTTTGTATGTTGTTTTGTATACGAATGAAAGCTTGAATATAGGAAGAACGTTAACACACGGGAAGAAATACTGACTGGGATTCATAACGCTGCTAAAGTTATTCAAAACCAACATCGTAAAGTACAAAATGCAATGGAAGGAACTTATTTAAACGTTTTGTATACACTGCGATAGAGGACACTTTGAAAAAATTTTAAATCAGTAATTTTTTTTAATACCACTTTAATATTTATTTTGTATATTCTTGGTTTTCTTTGTCTTTAAACTACTTTTCAAATACATTTCCGAAGGGACTTACAATTTTTGTTTAACGTTTTGTTAATTTTGTTACAATAAAAACTTTTTTTGTAAGTTTGTAATAACTTATTATGAACTTTATTTACGTACTTGATTTTTCTCATAATTTAGTTTTGAAGTAATTTTGGATATTATTAAGTAAATAATGAGCTGGACTTGTGAGAACAATATAGATGAAATAAAACAATAACACAAAATCTCACAACAAATACGTTTAATAAATCAAACGCGTTTCAACGACAAAGTCGCCATCCTCAGTGATAAAGCTACAAAAGCAAAACTACAACTCAAAAAGATATTATTGACAACTACCAAGAGGCAAAATTATAAGTTTTCAGTCAAAAACTCGGTTATCTTTTAAGTTAATAATAAAAAACAGTTATGTGTGTCATTAAAAATTTATTTTTTCTGTAAAGTTAGAGGTTTTCGAGATATTTTACATACAAAATGTTAAATGGCCGCCATTTTGAAAATTATGGAATTTTTTTGTAAATGTCATAGATGTCATAACAAATGGGTATATCCAAAATTTACGTTAAGTTTTACGGTATATCCAAGATTTTAAGTATTTTGTTAAAAGAAACAAAATGGTGGGTAACCGGATAACGAAGTATTTCCGAACCTATTTTTATATGAAGTTTTTTCTTTATTTTCACTAGTAGAACACATCTTGAAAGTTTCTTCCTGAATCACCCTGTATAAATGGGTATATCTATACTAATATTATAAAAAGGTAACATTTGATTGTTTGTTTGTTAGTAGGGGTGATCTCTGGTAATTCATTTTATGTAGGCCCTATGTCAACTAACTCTTTCTTATTTACATTAATTTGCTGACGGGCCTCTTCCAGACAAGACCCCTTGTTCCCGCTCTAAGATATTGATTTCTCACTCGAGTTGCATTCGCAGAACCTTAGAAACGGAATTTGATCTGTCTTCAGGAAGAGAGCGCACCTCTGCCACCCACGTGGTATATGATGCTTCATGGTAAAAACTCTAATTACCTGCGGAAATGCTAAACACCGAAGCGGACAGTGTCCCACGATCACCGTGAAACACAACAGACGTGTCTACTCCGAGATTCTCTAATTTCTCGTCTAACTCTTCTCGAAACTAAAGTTCTCGCTCTCACGCTCAATTTTACTAATTGTAGTGAATTAGTAACTCAACAACTCCCAACTCGAAGCACTCAGATTCCAAAGCTTAATGATTTCTAATCGATCGAAATGATGTAGTGACGCTATGTTTTAGCATAAGCCATTTACGATATTTCTCGTATATATCGACTCTCAAAATATAAACTATATCAAAGCCCACTAAAGAATACCGTTGCGAGGCGGCCAATAGGATGGGCGCGCAGCGTTGCCATATCTACTAGCCTCGAACACTCCTGGTATTTACCGCTCGAGGCTTGATCGCACAGTTTAAAGAATTATAAATGCGTTGAGTCAGCCGCAGTCAGTTAGAAGCGTGGGAAGAACGTGAAAACGTCGCACTACGGTGATTGGAGCGTTCAAGGTCTCGGTAAACACAAGCCCGTCCCTCAACGGTATTCTTTAGGGGGCTTTGATTATAGTTACAAACTCGTAAACTCTAGTGTTTTACGCAGTGCGCGTTTTGTGAGTCAAAATAATGTATTGTATTCTCGTAACTAATTACAATATGTTGATTCGTTTTATAACGACGCCATTTTGAAAATTATAAACATAAACAAGATGAAAAGATGGAACACTTTTTCGAAACTTCGGCTCGTGTTTTTCTTTGATTAACTGATGTCAAAGTCGGGTTTCCCGTACCCAAAAGCATATAAAACGATACCCCAAACTGTATTTTTAAAATGTTGACCCAAAAAACGTTACCCCGACGCGCTACGACTCTTTAATTGTAAAATCGGTTTTCCCATATCCAAAAACATATAAAACGATATCCCACGATGTGTTTTTAAAATGTTTACCCAAAAAACGTGACCCCGACGCGCTACGACTCTTTAACTGTAAAAGTCGGTTTTCGCATAACCAAAAACATATAAGACAACTGTTTTTTCAAAATATTTACTTCAAAAACTTGACCCCGGCGCGACGACTCTTTAACTGTCAAAATCGGCTTTCTCATAACCAAAAACATATAAAACAATACCCCATACTGTATTTTCAAAACATTGACTCCAAAAACGTGACCCCGACGCTACAACTTTTTAACTGTCAAAATCGATTTTCTTGTCCCCAAAAACATATAAAACGATACCCCACACTATATTTTCAAAGTTTTGACCCATAACGTGACCCCGACGCGCTACAACTTTTTAACTGTCAAAATCGGTTTCCCCGTACTCAAAAACATACAAAACGTTACCCCACACAAGAATTTACAAAATGTTGACCCAATATTTTCAAAATTTTGAACCAAAATCATGACCCCGACGCGCTACGACTAAGGCTAGAAAGCTCAAAAGCTTTTCAACTCTCCGCAATCAAATTACGCAGATTTTGGCACCACCAGAAGTTTACTACGACGTCTATAAGTGCATGTATGGTGTTAACAGGCAGACAGACTTACAAAAATGATCGCACGATTTCAATACTTAGGCATTTTAATGCGAGCAAAATGCAAAATGCTTACACCAAATTCGGACTCAATATCTTAATAATTTTTGAAGTACTGTTAAGTTTTTGTAAAAAACCAAAATGACAAATTGCTACTAAGCTACTAGGGATACGTCGAATTTGAAAAAAGTTACTGAAAATTTGTTATTCATTTCATTATATATAGCTCGTTGAGGTTTTTTGTGACACCCTGTAGCCTATAGTGTTTAATTTCAAGTTTATTTATGTGGTTTTAACACGTTTCAACAGTGAATATTGAGACAACATATGTCATTGTAATATGATTACTAGTATAAATAGTCGGCAAAAGTAAAATGTAAGACTCAGGTAGTTGTATTGAGCGCCTTCACTTAGTTGTGATACTATACGTGCATGACACTAATGAGGAACTTGTGGTAGAAAAGTCTTGTTTAGGAAGTGTTGTAGTAAAATATTAGACCACGCAGATGTACATGTTTGTGTTTATATCCCCTTCAGTCACCAATTTATATTTATACTATTGACTAGGGAATATAAATCCCTCGCTTCGCTCGCCAAGCACCTCC
This sequence comes from Philaenus spumarius, assembly GCA_018207615.1. Taxonomy (NCBI): domain Eukaryota; kingdom Metazoa; phylum Arthropoda; class Insecta; order Hemiptera; family Aphrophoridae; genus Philaenus; species Philaenus spumarius. The sequence continues at coordinate 87,588 of JAGFPH010005367.1, forward strand.
TCTGTAATAACGATTGATTATAAGAGAAGCACTTGGATCGGGGTAGGGTGGTGGCTGGGTGTTATCCTAGACCATGACTCACGTGCATTGGACCAGATTTTGTGCGTGAATTACAGGAGTTTCGTATACGTAGACTGATATAAACCTAATCTAAAAACGCTGATGGTTGTTACAGAAAATTACCCGATTAATTTGCAAGTAATAAATGTAACTGTTTCCAGGAAATGTGTGTTGGTTCAGTACAGGTCTAACGTACAATTGTGTAAAGCTTTTGGTCCGAATCTGCTGTTTTATTTATAACTAGGGGAGACCACTGCGTGCTCCGCACGCCAACCCGCGATGGAACCTTCTAAAAACATATGTTATGTTTCATTTATAATAAAGGTGCAGGATTTCATTACCTCAAAACTAAGATGGTAAATAAATAATGTTAAATGTTTAAATCAAATTAATTCACATGTTTTATAACAGCAGTTATAAAAAAGATTAAAAGAACCAGTAAGGCTTAGGTCTACACTTAATCAAAAACCTAACCAAAAATGTAGAAATACAAATAATTGTTTCATATTTTGTAATCATCTGTTAATATTGGTTACACACTATCAATTACCGTATATTATCAATAAATAATCCTTCTACTAAATTATAATATGTCTTATTTATTTTTAAATAGGACGTGGCATAGTGTTTTATTGTTTTTAAATTCCTTAACGCTAGTTTTTATTGGTTTCTGTGTGTTGAAACATGTGTTGGTTCAGTCCAGGCCTAACTTAAAATATTATTTTGTAATAACCTGGACATCCGAATCAACTCTTTTATCAGTAATTTTATTAAATTGGTTGCTATGGTAATGAATGTAAATACATTCAAGAAGTTGGTTCATCAGTCTAGGTTTAACCTAGAATTATGTTTAATTTATTTTACCTGTCTTAACGGCAACATACACACATAATTAATGTTTTTGTGCACACCTTTGAATGATATAAGTTTCATCACTTTCAATTGTTATTTAGTTTTTCATAATGTTATTTGTTTATTGGTATTACAGCTGTTAGACGCTATGGGTTTAACGTCCAACTTAATACTGTGACTGTTTTTGTTGTTCTGCCTTATGGACTGGTTATAATATACTTATAATTAAATAAATACCTTATTTATATATAACTGCTCGCAGTCCAGTAATCGTTTTTGTAATCGGTGACGACCGTTTCGCCTATTTCATTCAGGCATTGTCAAACCGAAACTTTTATGTTATAGCATTTAATTTAAATGCTCGTCACTTTAAAATTACACAAAAACACACAACACAACACGTCACAACACTTTGAAACACAAAAAACTACATTTAAAATAATCGCAATGTTAAATATGTCATATAACATGGACACACGTGTTCACTGGTTCATTGCTTAGTCAGTACTGCTGTGAATACTACTGTGAATTTGTTCCGACTAAATTTACAAATATTGAAATAGATAATGCTTTTATCAATATGAATTATAGCCTATGTTACTCAGGGATAGTGTAGCTTTTTATTAGTAAAACTATTTTTTAATCAATTCATTAGTTCCAGAGACCCTTACCCCCTACATACAAATAAACAAATCTTACCTCTTTATAGGAAACGTCTGACTACTGTTATTATTACAGTCAATAAACTTATTTAATGGCGCTTACATTTTTGTTAAATATTGAGTATATGTTTTGTTGTTTTTTGTTGTTCAATAGAAGCTGCATCAGTTATTCCAAAAGTATTAAAAAAAAAAACGATTGTATTCAATTAATGAAGGTTTGTGTCAAAATTTCAAAGCAATCGGTGAAGAAGTTTAGGAGATTATCGATTTTGAACAAACGCAAATTTACGTTTTTATTTATATAGATATGGAACAACAGGTTTTTTAATATTAATACTGTAATCCTTTTTCGTTGATTTTTGTTTGTGTTTACTTTTATTTTGTTAACCTAACCTAAAAAAGCTATCGGTTGTAAAGAATAATTTTATTTATACTATGTAAAACAAGATGTTAATTTGTGAAGAATAATAAACTGATTTAAAATTTGCTAAGTTGGTTGCTATGGTAATAAATGTAAATGTTTTCAACAAACATGTGTTGCTAAGCTTTTGATCCGAATCAGCTGTTATAGGGCTGGGAGTAAACGAATAAGTTTTCACTATTTTTTAGCTTTAAAATTAAAACTTTGCAAAATCCATTTTTAGCGTGTGACTATAACCCTAAAAAAATATTCCGTAAAATTTTTTATTTGTTTCTAAGTAGTTTTTGCTCTACGTTGATTCTATATTAGTCAGTCAGGACAAAACCTCTTATGTGGATAGATTGGAGGTACATGGTAGAACTCCATTTTCAGAAAAAAAGAACAACAACGATATTTAGTAAATTCTACAACATTTTATTGAGTTTCGCAGAGCATGGTTTCACCAATGACGAAATGTAGACTACAAAGTAGTCTGTTTTAAAATGAATAGGGAATCCTATATGAAGGCAACGAGTACCTTCAGATGGGATATTGTCGGATATATGCAAGAAAGAGTGAGGAAATACACATGCAATAATACACGTTTGTAAATATATAGGAAGACAGGTATTTACTGTCAGGGGGATCCTTAGAAAACCTATTTACAATATCCAAAACCCCTCACCACCCGTTTATCAATTATTGTACTTTTGTACCTTTTGGCTTTGGCAATATGTTTTATGTTGGAAATTCCTTCTTTGTAATCAACTTTGCTCAATGGGACAGTGCGAAGTCTACAGAACTATGAAAAGCTGCCATTTTTTGAGAATATGGATGGTGATGTCAGCTGTAGTTGAAAGTTTGTACTTGAACTTGACTGTGGCTTTTTTAATTGTTAAGTCGCGAAAGTTGAGTTGCTTAAAGGGGTACAAAAGCACAACAACTGATAAGTTGATTTAAACAACATCTTAATTTATTTGTTTGTTTATCTGTTTGTCCGGACTAATCTCCGGAATTGCTGAACCTATTTTGACGAAACTTTCATTAACATATAGAGGGATTTTTAGAGAATATTTTAGGCTACCTTTTATTCCAATTTTTTATTTTTTTTTTAATTCCTGTTAAAAAAATTTTAATTTAAAATGATGGAGAAAATTAAGGATTTTGGGTACAAATGTTGGGATATTGCGAGTCTATTTCGATCTATGTTTTACATTATGTACAGGTCACAGCTACCCCCCCCCCCCCAACTTATATCCAAGTGCCTCTGTCCTAATCAATCATCATTTCCGTAAAAATCGTATACAAATATATTTTTTAATGTAAAAATGATCTACAAAATTAGATATTTTGTGGTTTGCATTGACATCACCATAATTATTATGTCACAGCAGGGATTAGCAAGCGAAGCGATCAGGTAGAGCCCCCAGTTGTTACATAAAACGATTTCTTATTCGAAAACTAATCATGTATAAGTAGACATCAAAGGAAGACGACTTATATAAAAAGAAAATGGTTTGATTCCTGCAACAAGGAAGGATTCTACTCGTTAAAAATTGATCCTTCAAAGATCCTTATTTATGTCAAAGCTTTTCTTATAAATATTTATATAAAAACAAAAATATTCTGTACTCTGTAAGGGCCCTTATTCTGAGTTCGATTGCGCCTCCAGTAAAAGCAATGTAAGAATAGAGACCATATTTTGAATTTAAATGAAAGAGATTTCCTAAACCAGAAAAAAATTACCAAAGTATTTTAACATAGCGAAGTAAACTGTAGAGTTTAGATTACCGTAATACAACCTTTACAGTTTCATTTTGTTTTGTCGTGTGTGCGTGACAAACTATAAACTTTGCTGAGAAATACAGTTAGTTTAAATATTTTAAAATATGGCCTGATGCCCCCCTCCCCCCAAATTAAATCCTGGATACGCTACTGCAGCAAGGTGACATGATGGTGACAACCATCGATCACAGAATAAAATAGACTGGTCATCGCCTATACCTGTACAGTACGAAAAGTGTGCCTAAGTCCGCCATCTTGAGAAAGGCGAAACGGCTCGGAGATGACGCTAAAATTGTGATGCGTGTGCTTCAAATACACTGTTGTTTTTAACACTTAAAACACAATGATTCTTTTTTTAATTTTTACAAACTCACAGAATATTAGTGTGGGTTGATAATGGTATAAAAATTATTAATTATAAAAAATATTTGAAGGTATAAATAAATTACCAAAGTTAAGACTTAATATGCAACTTTAAATTGTGACATGAAAAATGTTTTCTGTGAGGAAAGATTTTGGTTTTTAATCAGAGACTAGGTGTAAGCGTACAAGTTTGAGCCAATAAGTTAAATTTTTTTAAACATATTTTTTCAATAAATTAGCTCGAGTAGTTTAGTGTTACGTCTCCGACTTCACTTTCTGTAATTTTCCTTATCCACTAGTTACAACTTCTGTCTACCTTCACCAACTTCCAAATAGTTTCCCTTTTCTCCGCCAGACGCCACCTGCGTACAGTATCTACTCTGGGCATAGCTCGCTATCAAGCGGATTCCTTATCTCATATACAACAGCTGACTCATTCTATAGACCGTTTAACCTTGCTTCTTTAGAACATTCGAGAAGGAGTCCGCCATTTGCTTCCACTACAGGAAAGTCCACCTTGTCATGTCGCTGTAAATTATTGTCGTGGATTAATTCTTAAGTTTTTTTGTCGCGAGTTATGCGGAAGGCCAATTAACATGCATTTGTTATAAGCCTTTACTTTGTCAATACCAGGTACGTAGAATGTTTTAGCCTTACTTTTGTTAGTTATGAAATATTTACTTGTAAAATTTAATAAGGTTAGTTCCACCGTTGGCTTATGAATAACTTTTCAAACTCATTTTGTTCGATTTAATAGAGAAACCTATGTATTTCATTTTCACTACAGCCTAATTTTAAAATGCAAATCTTACAGCCTACAAAAACTTTAAAGCTGATACCATGTTGGTTATTACTAAAGTCTTAACATATTTCAAACAAAACTAGCCTAAACTGTTCTGTATTAATTAACTGTAACTGTGTAGTTTTCTGCAGTATAACCAGAATATTGAAAACTTTTAATGAGCTATAGGCATAATATTACTGATATATGTATATTATGTAACTAAACAAGAACATTTTTATGTTGCCATGTGGTTTGGTTAACATGTAGAGACAGTCTTATGCAACATGACACATGTTGTACTAACTATTACAATCTTTAAGTAGCAATTTGTCACCTTGTGCTACAAATTTTAATAAAACAGCCAACTCATAGAACTATCAGTTTTATGCTTATTTAAATTAGCTGCAAGTTTTCTAAGAAAGAATTGTTATTTGTGTTATGCAGTTACACTGGTTCAACTCCAGGGAATATTTAACCATACAATGCCATAAGCTACACCACAGCTACGCCTTGAAAAGGCCTACTTTCCAACAGGACTTTAAATACAATAAAAATTCTTATATCTACAGTGCTTTAGTTACAGACAGAGATTAATTTAAAATATGAACGATCTGCAGTTGATTTTTGTGTTAAATGTTAAACAGGCTGTATTTTAAAAAAGTAATTTTGTATATGTATACTATATAGGATATGTTTGTATTTAATAATTGGGAGGAGCAAGCTAGCACATTTCGGACCTTAGCCCTAAGGGCTGCATATTAGAAATTTTATACCTTTTTTTATATATATAGAGAGACGTCTCATAATTAATTTTGTTTATTTATTCAATTATTTATAATTAGCTTTAGAGTTGGCCAACGACATATATATATATATATTTATTCTTAAACAAATCCATGGTATCTCATGTTAAAACTTTGTAACTTGTTAATCTTTTCTGTATAAATTCTGTAATTATTATTAAAAGGGAGGGTTTTTGATTTTTATTTTTGGGGAGGGCTTTTAAATTCAACTTAATAAAATATATACGTATTCTTTTAAATCTGAAGTTTTTCTTGTATTAAAGGCATATCAATAATTTCATTTTCTTGTATTAAGGGCATATAAACTTTTTTTACATTTTGGTTAATAAAGCCAAAATTTACATCTATTTCTATGGTTTATTGAGTTAACCTCTAGGTATCTTGTGTATTGTGAGTAATAAGCTGAAACATTCCTACGTTTGGTGATATTTAAATTTTAAGGTAAGTTTTGAACAGTACCAATCTATGTGGCCCAGTATTGCTTCCGTTCCCTTAATTATTCTTTTGTAAGATTGGTACATGTTTTCTGGTAGCAGAGCGTGGTTTTTTATATACGATTTAAGATATATCCAAGCAGAGAAAAAAAAAACAAAAAAAATTACAAAAACTATAAAATCCAAAAAAATAAATAAAATTCATAAAATCCAAAAATAGATAAAAACTTAACAAAAATTCAAAAAATTTTACAAAATTTCTCTCTGTTTGTATCTGTCTTAATACTCATTTTTTTTAATTATTTATATAAACATAGTTTTTTTTTTGCTTTTCCAAATTATCACCTGGCTTTTATTATTAAATTAAATAAACATGTCGGACTTACAACAAATAATCGATTATCTTAGGAAGCCAGAACTTTCTTTTGAGGTAATGGTGCGAGGAGGCGGTGTTGGCACTGTAAGGACTATGCGACCTAGTTTGCGAGGCCTACTTCAGGCGGGTTCTGAGCCTTGTGCTAATAATATTACTGTTGATAATATTCAGGAGCAGTTAGACCTTGCTCAGGAATCTCTTGACGATTTAAATGATACACTTTCTGATTTAGACTTCACACAAAATTTAAAATTAGTTCGTTTCAATACAAGGCTCGAACTGTTTGAAGCTAGGTTGAGCTTATTAACCACCGGTATAGATAATTTAAATTTAAATGCCACTGAACACAATGCAGAGTGTAATCGTATATTGGCAGCTCTGCAAATGCTTAAATTAAATTTTCAGTCGCTCTCTGCAGATAATTTAAATGTCTCCGTAGTTTCTACGCAGTCCGCAGCGCCGCACCAAATCAACGTGGCCACAGTTCCCACCATTTCGACTTTAAGGCAGCAGTCAAACGAAGGAAATTCGCTACACACAGGCTCTGTACCTGCTCCCGTCATTTTGGCACAGGAGTCCACTCCTGAAATAGTCTATGGCAAACTTAGTCATCCCGCTGAAAAGTTAATAGCAACCTTGCCCGTAACAGACGGCTTCGACTTAGAGAAGCTAATTAAATTTATCAAAATTGCCTTGTCTTTATGTAGAATTTATCCGGACATTAAAAGAAACATTTTAAGCATTCTTATGCCCTACGCGAAGGAACCGTTAAGCTCGTGCTTATCTAAACATACAACATTTCGCGCTTTCCATAGAGAAGCTCTAAATAGTTTTATTCCTGCTAAACGTCGGAACACTTTGGAGCAGGATCTCTTCTTTAGACCTCAAGGTTTGGGAGAGACTCTGCACCATTTTGTCTCCGACATCAAGGAAGCAGCGCAGGTGCTTCTTGTAGATAAAAATGAAGCTGAAATTACACAAGTCATTGTGGATGCTCTCTCGCCGGAAGTGCGAAACTGTTTGGTTTTTGCGAAGAGGCCTGTCAACTTTAACGACTTGGACGCCATCTGTGCCCAAGTCAACAATACTTTATACATTGACCAAGAAAGATTGTCAGCTGAAAAAGGTTTCTCTAGGTCGGAACCCGAGTTTAGACCCATAAGGTCAACCGTTACTTGCTATAATTGTGGCCGAAGAGGTCATACAAGCCCGCAGTGTAGGCAGTATCCTAATCAACGTCGACAGTATCAACACAATTTTTCTCCACATCCAAATAAACATTTCAAGAAGCGAAAATTAGTCGTTTCTACAATCAAAGCTCCTTCAGTAGAAAAAGATTATAGCCACATTAAATTCTATCAATCTTTTTTTAAACCTCAATACTTAAATAAAATTATACCACGCAAGACACCTCTTTTAAATAAGTCTAGTCTCTTTCATACTAAACCTGGGGTAATACACAATCAGTATAGGTCCAAATTACATTCTAAACATGAGAGTAATCTCTCAACACCCACTAAATCTTGTCACTTTTCAAATTTTAAACAGGGATTAGTTGCACCCTTTTACTTAAGGCCCACGTGCCTCAACTGTAGAACAACTGGTCACTATAACTGGGAGTGCCCTTCTTTCAAAAAAGGTAAAAATAAGATCAATAGTTTTTCTCCCTTAGCTAATAATTCTCTCACGAGAAAAACATATAAGTCCTTAAAATCTAAAGGTTTGAGCAACAAGATTCTACCTCTTGTTGAAGTCCATTTTAAAAATTTTAAGACTAACACCTTGTTAGACTCTGGCTCAGTCAGGAGCATTATGTCTTCTGATCTTTTTAAACATTTAGAATCTTTAAATGTAATTAAAGAAATTCAAGAGGTAAAATCGGAGTGCCTCACCGCAAACGGAGAAAAGCTAGGGATCAATCTAGCTTGTAAAGTCCATATTAAAATACAGCACTGCAGCTGGAATTTTGAAATTTTAGTGGCACCTCAGCTGTCGTGTCCTCTCATCCTAGGGTCCGATTTCTTTCTAAAAAGTCGACTCATTTTAGATCTTTTCCAAGGCACCTTCACTTTTAAATTTTATAAGGCTAAACCCTTTCAATTAGTAAATTTTCAAAAAAGGTTACCTCCTACCGTTACTTTATCCTCTGCTACTCAGGTCACCGAAAATCCACTGAGTCACCTTGATGACAAATGTCAAAAGGAGATTTCAGGACTTATAGAAAATTTCCCTGATGTCCTTACTACTGAATTAGGACTCACCGACCTAATTAAATATGAAATAGTGCTGAAAGACAATATAACGGTGAAAAGCCAGCCCTATCAATTGGCCCCTCCGAAAATGCAATTTTTGAGGGAGCACATCAAGGACCTCGTTGAAAAAGGAGTAGTAGAGAAAAGCATTTCCAATTATTCTTCTCCAGCGTTTCTTGTTCAACATCCTGAAAAGAAACCCCGAATGGTCATCGATTATCGAAAACTAAATCAACATATCGTAATCGAAGCCGTACCCCTTCCTAATCTGCACCAGTGCTTCAATTGGTTTGTGGGAGCCAAGTTTTTCACTGTGTTTGACCTCAATTCAGCCTACCATCAGATTCCACTCACCGAGAGTTCTAAACATCTCACCAGTTTTTGTACCCCTTGGATGCTCTACCAGTTTACACGAGTCCCATTTGGACTCTGTACTGGCGCTCAAGTTCTAACTCGACTTCTAGACCAAGTTTTCTCAGACATCAAATTTAAATTCGTTTTCAATTATCTCGATGA
>JAGFPH010005368.1:0-12703 GCA_018207615.1 Philaenus spumarius
TGAATTGGGTGGTACTTAAAAGTACCGTCGGGCAACAAAGGGTTAAAGGAGCACATGTCCAAGAAAGCCTTGCCCACTTCTTGGAAATAATATTTCTTTCTCGCAGCTGAACCGCTGAAGTGGTTTAAGCGAATTTACAAAATTACTTTTGTAGTTTTAGGGTTTCAAACATTTTTTTGGGGGGAAATTGGTCTAATCACGAAGACACTGAATAGCTGAAATATATTAGTAGAATTGTTTTGCACTTCAGCCAGTCTCTGCTCACGCGTTGTTTCGTTAAGCTCGCATCTAAAAAAAAACTCGTTCTGCGAGTTAGCATCTCAACCTTGCTACCTGGGATTATGGACTGCTTCGCTTTGCTCGCAGTGGACAAACTCGTGAAATCGTGGCCGTCAGGCACGGATCCCAACGTGGATTTTAACCGGGTACTTTTATTTTATGTATGGTATTTTACGTTTTGAACGATTTTCTGTATAAGATCGTGTAAAAACAAAATGTGCAGAATATCTTATATTTATTTTTTTAGATAAACTCCAAAAAAATGTTTCAATCTAGTAAAAAATTCTCAAAAAATGTTTCAATCTAGTACAAAAATTCTCAAAAAATGTTTCAATCCAGTACAAAAATTCTCAAAAAATGTTTCAATGTAGTTAAAAAAATATCAAAAAATTTTTCAATTTAGTACAAAAATTCTCAAAAAACGTTTACGTCCAGTCAAAAAAATGCTTCCAATTTTCGATTTTTTGGCTAACGAACTCTTCTTCCAAACGACAAAAGCAACGTGCGAACCAAATTTGAAACAATTCGGACGTAAAATTCGACCGTTAGATTGCGAACATTATATATACACTTTTTAATTACACTTAATAACGTGTTCTGAGAACCATGACCAATTTTGACCACTCTACTACACGTTAGGTCTCACCATAAGAAATGCTGCAATAGCTCATCTTTTCTATGGAAATCCTCTAAAAACATAATTATACAGACTTGTCCAGTACTCCTGTCGCACCGCGATATTTTGGCATAAAATAAACTATGTTTGTTCGTGTTATGTTTGTAAGATTTTATACACCTGTATGATGACCTCTACCGATGGAATTAATGAAATGTGCGACCTGAAGATGAAACTATATTGTTTTGAAACCACGGTAGCCTTTACATAATGAGTAATAGATCACGAGACAATATATATAACAGGTACAAATCTCATTATATATAAACTTGTGGTCCAGGAGTATATCCATAACACTTTAACTCATTAAGTTTTATTTTTTAGTTTTGGACATTCAGATCAACTGGCAAACTACTATTTCGCATCTAAATCTAAAGAATGTATATATTTTGTAATCCATAAAGCACCAAAACTCATAATTTTAGAAGTGGATTGGTTTTTGAAGAAATTTCAATAGGTCAAAATAATGTTACTTAAAGTCAAAAGTAAAGATTTTTTAAATGGTCACGGTTTTAAGAAAAATAGCCCTAACCGTACGAAACTTTTGTTTTCATATTTTTATTTACTACTACTATACAGGTTCGACCATGATTTCGGGGATGTACTCAATTAGGAGTTTGTACAATTTGGTTCAAGTTTAGGTTAAACATTATTTTCTTTTAAATATTTACTCTAAAAGGACCATTAAAATGATGTAAACACTTGATTATGTTTTGAATAATTTTTTTTTAAATCACCAACACCAAAAAAATTTCTTCGGCTCGAATTAAAATGCCGAAGTATTGAAATCTTGCGAAAGTTATTGTGTCTGTCTGTCTGTCGATACGATATATGCACTCACAGACGTAGTAGAAAACTCTGGTGGTGCCAAAATCTTCGTAATTTTATTGGGGAGAGTTGAAAAGCTTTTGAGCTTTCTAACGTGAGCCGTAGCGCGTCAGGGTCACGTTTTTAGTTCGATTTTTTTTTAAATACAGTGTGGGAATTTTGAAAATACAGTGTGGGGTATCGTTTTTTTTTCTTTTTGTTACGAGAAAACCGATTTTGACCGTTAAAGAGTCGCACGTAGGGATCACGTTTTCGGATCAATATTACTTCGGCTAGCATTAATTAAAGTGCCAAAGTATTGAAATCTTGCGACGTGACAGCAACGTGACAAAAACGTCACATTTTTTAGTATTTAAAACAAACACTAGCCGAAGTCTCGAAAAAGTGTTCCATCTTTTAATTTTGTTTTCTTTTGGCATGCTGGGGTTTAAAAAAATATTTTTCTTAGATTTTTTAGGTGCGAACAATTAGAGTTTTAGTTAAAATTGAGAGCCGGTGGACTGTCACCCCTGTGTACACAATATATCAAAGGGGGAGAGGTAGTAATGAAGTTTAAAAATCGTTAAATGAAAATAAATGATGACTGAAGATCGACATTGATTTTTCTTCAGTTAGTTTTCTGCTCACCTGTTTGATTTTCTTGTTTGTAATGAAATATAACATAAATCTTCCTTCCAATATTAATATTATTCTCGTTAAGTTCGTACACGAAACGCCACTTGCTAATTAATTTCTAACCGAAAATTCTCGAATCCCACTTCTGATCCCAATATACATTACAGCTGATTACAGCTGGTGAAAGTTGTAATCAACAAATTAAATACAAAACAAACTTCAAACCTTTTCCGATTAAAACCACAAAACCATTTTGGCTAATGTAATTCTGTCAACTCGGCTAAAGTTTGACTCTGCGCAAAATATCCAAGGTTACTCTGAAGGGTTAATTGTAGCGGAATATTTGCGGGGAAGGGTTTCTTGTGCTTTATTAAATCCGGAGACTTGGAAACTTTTATGGAGAAGGGTTTAAGTTATTTGGAAATTATTATGTTTCCATGATTAAAACTTTATCTAACAGCGTTACAATTTTAGTTATTGTGAAAGTTTGAAGATGTTATTTGGTTGACTTGATTAGCTTTTATACTTAACTTAGCTTTTTATTGTAGTTGTTATTAATTAAAACATTGGATATTAATGGAAAGTAGTTAAGGGTCTTCTATACATTGCGTAAAACAGCAAAAATATGCACTTCGTACTACCGTGTTTCGGACGCCGTTTTTCAACCTAAAAAGTTGTGAAACATCTTAAACTGTTCTTAAAGGCCTTGTGGTTTTGTCTTATACCTCATAATTGGAAGAAATCGTCGGCAACTCCTTTTAATCAACAGTTTAAATGAGTAAAAATCTATTATTTTTAACGCGTTTTTTTTGGAGTTTTAAACAATAATTTCCATATTTTAAGCTAACACGTAAAAAATATAAAGCCTTCTTTAACTTAAAGTAGTTTCCCAGATTATTAATTTTTAAAAAGAATCCGAAAAAAGGTATTACGAATGCATGTTTCAACGATTTTGCGGCTTGAGTCAGGCCTTTTGCATTGAAATCATACTGGACACTCGGGAGTTTTCTTCAAGGTAAAGAAGAGCTTTAATACCAGTTTTGTAGATTTTAAAGTACTATACGAATTTACAGTTTTCTGCAATATTGCATCAAACTACTGAAGTGGCTATTTTACATAAAAATTTTGTAAAAAGTGCATGTACACATAAGCATGTTTCTTTTCCAGTCAATCTGAATTTTTTATTTAACACAAAAAAATTATTGCCTTCAAAGCAGGTAATTCATTTACGATTATGCGTAATAATTTGTCATGTAATGTTGTACAAGTCTGTCTTTATTTTGTCCATTTAAAAATAGCTACCGTACAACAGTTTTAACGTCAAATATTTTGAAATTTCTCACCTTTACAACAAACTTAAAAGAGACTCGATTTTATTTATGATTAAAAATTGTGTTATTTTGTATTGTAAGTCAAAAATGTAATAAAGTAATCGACAAAAAAAGTCAACTCTTTTTTTTCTGTTATCTATCAGAAAAAATAGAAAAAACAGCAAAGAATAAGACGACGAGAATCACGTTTATATAATTAAGTGATGGCAACCATACATATAATAAACGGTATCAGTTAACTGACACAAACTTTTTCCCAACTTACTGTAGTCAAAATAATATTGCTTTTAATAATTTTATTTACTACTTTTTAGAACAAAACAAAAAAATAATATTCTACCTACGTCAATCGTATAAAAAAATTATTGTCCCAGGCGGGATTCGATCGCGCGACCTTTGAATTACTGGCCGTGCTCGCTACCGTGGTGCTACCCCGTGCGGCCGCTGCCGCGATGCTAGATTGACAACACAAACTTGTTTATTTTTAAACATTTCCCCATAATTATAAAACGCCGAAGTTTTGATAAAAGCGGGTGGTGTCATTTTGTTTGGCATCTTAAGCACTATAAATACTGAAAATTTGATCAAAATCGTTAGAGCCGTTTTTGAGAAATTTGCATTTTTGTCGTTTTTTATGGGTTTTTAGGGGTAAATTACCCTTAAAAATTAAAAATTCCAAAAAATGAAAAAAACGCCTGGAGATATTAGGGTTTAGTACCTACATACCAAATTTCATGAAAATCGGACCAATAGTGTCCTCTCTGGTCGTGTATACATACAGACAGACTGACAGACAGACACCACTCTAAAAACACTTTTTTGGGTTCAGGGAGCACCAAAACAAAAAATTCCACTAAAAATATTTTTGGGTTCAGGGAGCACCAACACAGATAATTAATTGCACTAAACAATTTTTTGGGGTTCTGGGAGCACCAAAACAGATTATTCAACAGAAAATTCAAATTCGAACATTTTTACGAAAACAATACTTTCTCCATATACTACGTATAGGGTGGAGAAAGTAAAAATTACGTTTTCTATAGGAAAGTGTGAAGCCAAAGTAGTTGCAAAATTATCGGTTTCATTTTATTATCGAATTTCATGAAAATCTATCCAGCCTTATGAATTTGTTGTAATAGACAGACATACAGATATCGGTGCGAATGGTGGCACTTGACCTTGCCCGGGCGAAATGGGCGAGGGGTGTGGGGAAAGGGCGTAAGTGGAGACGAAAAACATTTTCCCACGACGCTTTCTAATGTGATTCATTCTTTCGACGAACTGGTAATGTAACCTCACCCTTGAAAAGATTACAAAAGTAATTTTAAATTTTATTACATTATTTATGTTACTTTTTCTAGAGATAATCGCATAAAATTGGAACTGGTTTATCTACCCGCGCCGGGAATACTGATGTGTTTAGTATGGGTAGTAGCCCATAGTCCAAGCGCCAGAATTATCGCCGGGATCAATTGTTATTTTGCTAGGATCACTTCTCCTCCCCCTCATTTGGTTCATTAGCTTTAAAAAAATTCTAATTCACATATTGAAACTTTACTGTTGTACAATTAAGACTACTTCATGTTTTATTGTTTACGATCCGATATACTGTAAAATATTTACAATATGCTATTGTGCCCATACTAAGGGGATGTACACTGAAAATTGTAAAAAAATACAATATTTTCGAAATTGATTATTATTGGTAATTTTGTTCTACTGTGTTTTTTCCTGCACAAGAAAAAGTTAATTTAACACATTATTCATCTGTATTTATTGCAGAAATAAATTCTAAGAAAGCGCATTCTTTTGGGTTGTCCCATTTTGTTTTTGTTTGAAATTTCAGTATGAAGTTTTTGTTGGTGAATGTAGTGCCTAAATACTTATATATAATACGTGAAGCTGTTTTTTGTGTACACAACTCCTCCCTTATATCTGGACCAATTTTAATGTTTGAGGTTTCAAAAAATTCGTCTCATTTCGTAGTTTTCCAATAAGGTTTTAGATGTCAAAAATTCTTATCCTTAATGGCGTGAGCTAATCTTAAAGGTCGGGTTTTTCCCATAATATTAACATGGAACGCATTTAAAAACCATTTCTATACAAAACAGCTGTTTATAATAACAAACAAACTAATCCAGCTGTTTTTTTACAAGTAAATAATGATTTTTAAATAAGGCTTAACAGATAATACAGTTGATTCGGATGTCCAGCTTTTAGTACAAAATAATATTTTAATTTAGGCCTATTTTGAACCAACACATGTTTCAACACACATAAACCAACAAAAACTTGGGTTAAGGAATTTAAAAATAAGAAAAAACTATGTTACATCCTAATTAAAAATAAATAAGACATATAGTTGACCTATTTATTGATAATATACGGTAATTGATAGTAACTTTTTGGTTAGGTTTTTTATTAAGTGTAGGCCTCCACCTGAGCCTTACTGGTTCTTTTAACCTTTATTATAAATGTTGTTATAAAATATACGAAATAATTTGATTTGAACATTTAACATGATTTACCATCTTAGTTTTGAGGTTATTATTAATCCTACACTTTTATTATAAATAAATCTTAACATATGTTTTTAGAAGATTCCAACGGGGGTTGGCGTGCGGAGCGCGCAGGGGTCTCCCCTAGTTGTTTAATAATATATGCATAGAGGAAGTTAAAGGACCTATGTGATTTATAAGTATTTTACACTTAATTACCCAGTTATTTCTGTGTCAATGCTGTGTACTAGACAAGAGTTACTTCAATCGCAGAGTCCCGAAAGTTTGAATTTTCGTGTTTTTTTCTAGGCTAATATATTATATTTCTAAATAACTACTTGCACTACAAGACTTAAATTTTTACCACTTATTCTGCAGGTGGTTTACTTCATAATTAGGTAGGTTTATGTTTGTAAGTAGTCCGGAAGCAAAAAAAGTGGTACAAAAAATACAAATAAAAAAAACAATTTTAATGTTCACTCATACAAAAACTACACTTATCTTTGACCCTTCTTAATTCCACCAAAATTTCAAAAAATGTAATACTTTTTAAAATAACGCAAAAATTACAAAAATGCATTAAGTAGTTTTTAAGTATTGTCAATTTAAAACAACTCTACCTATTTTCCGAATTTAACTTAAGATAAAATTTTAAAAGGTGGAGTTTTATGTTTTTTAATTTTTTGACGATATTTCTGAGAAAAAAATTACTAACCTATACAACACATATTACAAATGTGACTACATAGTAGATAAAATCATTCGATAACCAAAGCAGACCCATGCCTGTCACAATTTAAATAGGCAAAATAAATATTTAGTTTTAATTAAGTAGCAGTTATTAAATTATTTCCATTTTTATTATAAATAAACATATTTTTAAATTTGGCCCCAACTACAAAGTAAATTTTTTTTAATAAATGTACTTTTAAATTGATGGTATTAAACGCTAAACAACATAAAAAAGCACAAATAATAATTAATTTAAAAATAGGATATAAGGAACGTTCCTTAAACTGAACTACTCAACCGTTTCTGCGGCGACCTTAAGTTCGCGCCAACGTCAGATGTGGCCTAAATCTTCGCCTTAGGACAAATGATCGACGAGCCAAATTAACGGCTATTGGCTAATTATACATGGCGCCATATTTTTGTATTTATCCTTACGAATCCCACAATTGACATATAATGATTGACATTGAAAAAGCGCGCCATTAAAAAATGTACATGCTTAAATATATATGGAATTATTTTTTTTAAATTAAAACTAAAGGTTTATTTATAATGAATTAACATGTTTTTCTTTTTTTGTTACAGGTAATGAAATTTCATTTGATTAAAGTTCTTAGGACTTTCACCATAAAGTAAGTGAAAATAAAAATATTAATAGTTCTTTAAAAAATATTGGAAATTACTTTATCCAAAATAAATTTGCTATCAAATTAAATGTTGAAACAAAACATAACCTGGAATTTTGTATCCATAAAGTATTTTTGGTATTTTTTTATAATTACGTTGCGTCATAACTGATCTGTTTGCGCAATATGCGTCCTAATAATTATGTTCGGTAGTTTAGGTTGGAAATTACTACAGACAGGAACACACGTTAAAAATCTTTAAAACAATTCTGTTGAAAAATTATACTCATTTCATAAGATTTGTGGAATTTCGATAACTCCTAGATAGTCAAGGACGGCTGGATCCATATCGCATTATTAAACTCTATGTGTTTAATTGAGACGACTACAACCACCATAGTCAACAGAGTATTCTAATCGTGAAAAAATGATACCACCAAAATGTAGCGATCGGACAAACGAGAAAAAGTCAGCCTGATTCTAAATCCTAAGGGATAAAAATGAGAAACTATTACCATAAACCCACGAATAGACACATTCAACAAAATTATATGATCCCCTTATCTCTAAGTAGAAAGATAATTTCCAGTCCTAACACTACTCCTAACAATATTTCCCTGTGGTCGAGTTAATAAGTTTCAAAATTTAAGTTCATTGAAATATAAACTCTGAAATTAATGATCACACACGCCTTCTCTATCAAATTACTTATTCATCATAGGATAAGAAGACCGTATCACTTTAGATTCTCAGATCACGCGCTGAGCCAGCGTGAGACTTCCAGGCAATAAGGGCAGATTTACACGATTTTCTCACTAAGGCACCCCCCTCCCTCCGTCAACGATGGCCTTTATTGCTTTTATCAACTCTATTTAAACATCTTTGTGTACATTTGTTGTTGCTAGAGTTTTTAATTGTTCTGCCTAGGATGTTTAGCGTAGAACAAATCGTGGAGAAATTGAACTAGTTTTCGTTGGTTGACAATTCCAGACAGGGTAAAGTGTCTCTGTCTGGACCAAAAATATCTTTAAAATGTTAAAACATACATGGTGCCTGACAAATGATGATGAACTTCGAATAATGTTTTCTTGGACATTCAAAACAAATTTTCGGTAATCGGTGTTCTAAAAAGTTTTCTTTTTTTTTAATTTAAAGTATTTACCCATTTTAGCACGTTGTTGCAAAATAATTCAATTGCCTCTTTCTCTTTTTACACCTGCAATTTAAAAAATCCATTCATCGTCATTTAAATACATACTTTTCGCTGGAAGCGAGGTTCATAAATTCGAAA
Organism: Philaenus spumarius; assembly: GCA_018207615.1. Classification (NCBI taxonomy): domain Eukaryota; kingdom Metazoa; phylum Arthropoda; class Insecta; order Hemiptera; family Aphrophoridae; genus Philaenus; species Philaenus spumarius. The sequence goes on from JAGFPH010005368.1 coordinate 8,877, forward strand.
TAGTTCAGTGCCATTTCTTTTTTGTACTTGAGTAGCTTAAACTACTTGAGCGTTCCCAAATTTAGTAAAATTCGTTATGAAACAGTTGAATTTGCAGGTTTATTTATAACACAAAAACAAATTGCCAAAAGAATGTTAACCACAACTGTCTTTCAAAGTTTAGAGTTAAAAGTACAGTATTTACTTGATCTTTTTAACACGACTGTTAGAAACAATTTACGTTGTTCTACAAAATTATTTCAAATCAAATGTCTTCAAGGATGTCACAAGGAACAGAGGCGGAAAGATAAGTAACTAATTATATTTTTATTATAATCAACTATTTATTTTACGTAATGATAATAAAGAACAGAATACCAAGCTTGTGTTTCACGCCAACAGATTTTATTTTATTATACAGGTATTTTGACATGTAATGTAAAAATAATAAAAATATCTATTTAACAAAAATATTCGAGATTAATAATAACCTCCTTATAAGGTCATTTAATAATGACATTAAATGTCTAAATGAATAGGCAAGCACAAAACTTGTCGTCCTTTTTTCTCAGCTTGTGTGCATCGTAGGAGACATTCGCGCATACCGTTAGAAAGGTAGTGTCCTGTAGATGAGCAGAATCCCATTATAATTTACATCGGTCCTCAGGGATACGCCCCAGTGGCCCTCAAAGTTTCAATGTTAATCTTATGGAATGTCAATCTTAAGGAAGAAGAAGAAAGATTTCTTTTGATTTTATCAGGGGCACAAAAAACAGCTGTCCGTATGAAAAGCTTAAAACAGCTTATTTTGATCAACAGCTGATTTTGATCAACAACTGATTCGGATCAAAAACTGAATATAATTTTAGGTTAGGTAAATCAAGCAATAGCGAAGCATTGCCGGGTCCACTAGTATGTTTAAATTTACGATCTATATAACAAACAAGCCTACTTATAAGCAAACCCACAATGTAAAAGTAGAAATACGAATTATAAATTCAGCCGTTAAATTTATTCCAATTAATAAAATCAGTCGTTAGTAGAAACACAAGACAAGTACGAAATAGCTTACACCCCAGTTTAAAGGTAGGAACTTACATCTGATTGCATTACTACTACTGAAAAAGTTCTATCAGATGAGCTTCTTATTTAAAATGCCCAAAACAACATTTGTTTACTATTTACAAGCCAAATTTGTTTTAATTGTATTATTAGTAAATTTCAGTGATGGTTTCCGTTTCTTTTTAACTGTGTGTCCAAATCCTTTTCGTAATTATTTTAAAATAGGGATTTCTCCATATTTTCTCAACTGGTCTTCCAGATATTTGGATTCACTTACACAAATAAATGTACGTCATTTACTTGTGACAGTATTTGAGAGCTTCCAAGTCCGACAGGCGTCAACGAAAACTGATTTGACCGAAGCATTTCTTCATTCTGCTTTCTTATAATTTTTTTTTGGGTCACAATATTACTCAAATACACCTTAAGGTTTCCTTGTCCTCCGTTCTACCACGTTTTACCCAGCTAAGACTCTGGTCAACCTTAAGTGGCACGTGACCCACCAATACTGAACGCAAACAATATTATAATGTTTGATCTAATAATTTCACTTAAATTCCATCAAATTTGTTTCTTGTTAGAGCATGTCTGGCTTTAGCTTGTGTGGGGCCCTGCAAACTTTTACTGCGAGGCCCCTCAATTTGGTACCCATCTTTCACTCCATACCATCACTATAATTAGGATTATGCATCACTTAAACGCAGTATTAAACGTAGATAACAAGAGAAAACATGATATAATATTAATAACATTTAACTATTAAATAAAATTAGAAAATAAATTATTCTATTATTAAATTAAACTAAACTTACCATTGGGTTTTTTTCAGTTTAATATTCTTTTGTATACATAATTGATAACTAACAACACTACACTATCACACTTGATTGCCGTTACAGTAGCAGTTGGGCTTATACAAATTCTATTTATTAATATTTTATAATTCATCTGGCAAACTTAATTTGTTTTTGTGCGGGGCCCCCATAAGCGTGGGGCCCAGTGCGGCCGGCCCTGCCTTATTTATTGCAATGGGTACATTCTATTGTTTCGTTACTATTCATGATCGAATACCATTTGAAAAGATTTGGCTCAGATATACATATAAATCTCATAAATCAGGCGACGCGACGTTAGGCAAGTTATTGGATTTCTTACTTAACAATCTGCATCACTGATTTAAACATATATAAATAAAACTCATGAAAAACTATTGGTTATCAATATTCTTACAAGACAGTACCTTATGCATAGGATCCCGGAGAAAGAGAGATTACAAATTAAATATTGATAAGGATTTAAGTAAGGTATGGAAAGTTGGAGGAAATGCTTCGATAAGACGAAGAGAATGCTTAGTAATGTGAGAGTGTACACATGTTGTCTGACTGTAAAGTTCTATGCATTTTAACTTTCTTTGCTTATTCTCTCTTAATTCTTTTCAATTCCTGTAGCACTCTTCTCCATAAACTGTCTTTAATTTGTTTACTTCTCTGAATTTATATCTATATATATAAAAGCCAAATCCACTCACTCACTGATCACGATTTCTCAAAGCTACAGAACGAATTGGAACGAAATTTATTATGTAGCTTCCTTTAGTGCCATAGGTGCTCACTGAGAAAGGTTTTCAAAAAATTCTAAATTTTAGGGGGGGTTTTGGTGGTCAAAGTTACTAAATCACGATTTCTCTAAATCAACTGAACAGATTGGAATGAAATTTGGTATGTAGCTTCCTCTAGGAACCTAGGTGCTGATAAGAAAGGGTTTTAAAAAATTCAAAATCTTAGGAGGGGTTTGGGGGTCAAAGTCACTAAATCACGATTTTTCCAAAACCACTGAACGGATTGGAACGCAATTTGGTATGTAGCTCCCTCTAGGGCCATAGGTGCTTTCTAAGAAAGGTTTTCGAAATGTTAGGGGGGTTTGGGGGTTAGGGGCAAAGTTAATAAATCACGATATCTCCAAAACAAACAGGTTGGAATGAAATTTGGTATGTGGCTTCCCATAGGGCCATAGGTGCTCTCTAAGAAAGGTTTTCAAAAAAATTGAAATCTTAGGGGGGGTTTGGGGTTCAAAGTTACTAAACCGCGATTTCTCCAAACCCATTGAACGGATTGGAATGAAATTTGATATGTAGCTTCCTCTATGGCCCAAGGTGCTTGCTAAGAAAACGTTAAAAAAATTCGAAATTTTAGGGGTATTTTTTGGGGGGGGGTCAAAGTTACTAAAAATCCCCATAAGAAATACATAGTGTAATATATTTACTGATATAATATTTTTTTTTGTTAATATACATTTAAATTTTATTTGTCTATCCGTGCAAAACCGGATTGGGCCAGCTAGTCCTTTCATATTTGAACTACATTGCATGCTGTCATTGGAACTAGAGTAGGCTACTGATTTAATTGGCATATACATTGGGTTTTGCCTCACATAAAATATACTATAGAAGGTCTAGCATGAACTGCGGCCAGTAGACTCGGAGTTGATTCAAGTGGTCAGAGAGGTTCAGTCTGTTGCCGCGCTCTGAACATAATACTTCGGTCTGTGCCGTTGTACGGGTTCCCAATAAATATATTGTCTGTGCGTTTGACCCTTCCCCTCCAGCGGACGGCATCCCCACTTGCTTAATTCTCCCCTCCCGCCAGCGCATCTAAAAGCTCATGCTATATCTGACGAGTTATACAAAAATAATTCTAGTAATTGTAAAAAAAATATATAATTCGTTCGACTATCCTAATCATTACCATTGTATTTGGATAACCTAATAGAACTCCGATCCAATGCAA
>JAGFPH010005368.1:13103-25110 GCA_018207615.1 Philaenus spumarius
GAAACAGCTGTAATAAAGTATTAAAATATACTAAACTCAAGATTGCTACTTGACGTAAGTACTAGTAATAAACATTATTACAAAGCAATCAAAAGGCACTATGGAAATTATAAATGTAATCGAATCATTTTATAATGTTTTAATATGCGCACAATAACATATCCTAAATAGTATGTTGGATCATAAACTACAAATTATAAAGTAGTTTCCATTGTACAACAACAGTTTAAATACTACAGTTAGGATTTTCTTTTTAAAGTTAAGGGTCGGCTCTAGCTGTCGGCCATGTTGGCTGACACTCCATAAGACCAATGTTAAATTAAAATCCAAATTTTTCCTTTATTTTTGATCGGAAAATTATAAACGATATGTCATTTTAAAGCTATGGTCAATATGCATGCAAATGGCTTTTTAAAAATTAAGAAAAATATTTTGTTTAATATTTATCAACAATTTAAAACATTGATTTTTAATATTTTTGTATGTTGTCACTATTAATTATAGCGAAAAACTACCAAGCCATTCGCCTGAAGAATTTCGTCCCCAAGATTTTGGTATTTTTTTAAAAACGCTATTTGAACAATTGCGGGTTTTAAATGGATTTAGGCTGAGCAATGTCCGTGTAACCTACCGCCGCTATAGGGTGATTTTAAATATTTTTTACGTTGTAACTATTAATTATAGCGAAAAATTACCAAGCCATTCTGATAAAGAATTTTGTCCCCAAGAGTTTGGTATTTTAAAAAAAAACGCTATTTGAATAATTGCGGGTTTTAAATGGATTTAGGATGAGCAATGTCCGCGTAACCTACCGCCGCTATAGGGAGTCGCAGGTTGCTTTCTGTTTTACTAGAGCCGACCCTTAATAAACCAATGGGCCTTTGTTTAGTAAGCGACCGGGTGATTCTGACAAAATAATAAGTATGTCTGCAGTGTTTTCTGTTTATAGCGCACGTTAAAACGGCTGGATAGATTTTCATGAAATTTGAAAATAAAATGAAGCCGATAATTTTGCAACTACTTTGGTTTGACACTTTTCTTATTGAACATGTAGATTCTAATATGCAGGTTTGCCTTCACAAAATAATTATAAAAACGTGATTCTAGAAATCGTATTATTTTGTTGCGTTTTCTATTTTTGCTGATAAAAAAGCGTTGACGTTTTTGTCGTTTAGTATATAACAAAATGACACAAATTGTAATCAACAATAACACTGAATCTCTTTTAAGTTTGTTGTAAAGGTTATGATTTTCGACATGTTTGACGATAAAACAGTTGTAACGGTCGCTATTTTGAAACTAACAAAAGTAAGTGTTGGTTTTATAAAAATGTGTAACGCATTACATAAAAAATTATTATGCCTAATCACGAAGTGAATATCTTATATGCTTCGGAGATGATGGTGTTTTTGTTCAAATAAAAATGTAGATTGGCTTAAATAGAAACGTGTTTATGTGTATATACTCTTTTTAAATTATTTTTATGTAAGAAAGCCACTTCAGTAGTTTGACTCAATATTTCAGAAAACTGTATAATTTTATTGTACTTAAAATCTACAAAGATTGTATTAATTACTTATCCAATGTTTTATTTATTAATAACTACAATAGAAAATTAAGTGAAGTATAAAAGCTAATCAAGTCAACCAAATAACATCTTCAAACTTTCACAATAACTAAAATTGTAACGCTGTTAGATAAAGTTTTAATCATGGAAACATAATAATTTCCAAATAACTTAAACCCTTCTCCATAAAAGTTTCCAAGTCTCCGGATTTAATAAAGCACAAGAAACCCTTCCCCGCAAGTATTCCGCTACAATTAACCCTTCAGAGTAACCTTGGATATTTTGCGCAGAGTCAAACTTTAGCCGAGTTGACAGAATTACATTAGCCGAAATGGTTTTAATCAGAAAAGGTTTGAAGTTTGTTTTGTATTTAATTTGTTGATTACAACTTTCAATAGATGTAATGTATATTGGGATCAGAAGTGGGATACGAGGGTTTTTGGTTAGAAATTAATTAGCAAGATGGTGTGTTCGGAGAACGAACTTAACGAGAGTAGCCTAATATTAATATTGGCGTAGGTTTTGTTGTTGTTTTTTTGGAAACGAAAACATAGATTAAGGGTTGCATAATTTTAAAAGTTCTTTTAAAATTAACATTTTGAAGAAAAAAAAACATTTTAACTAAAACTTGACAACAATTTTACAAAGATACTGGTATGGGCTTTTACGTTTTCCTGAAATTATGGTTCAAAAATTGTGGACACCCCAATCCCGTGTTTGATTAAAAGTGTATATGTTTATATATAATACGTGAAGCCGTTTTTGTAAACACAACTCCTCCCTTATTTCTGGACCAATTTTAATGTTTGAGGTTTCAAAAAATTCGTCTCATTTCGTAGATTTGCAATAAGGTTTTAGATGTCAAAAATTCTTATCCTTAATGGCGTGAGCTAGTCTCAAAGGTCGGGTTTTCCCCATAAGATTAACATGGAAAATATTTAAAAACCATTTCTATACAAAACAGCTGTTTATAATAAGAAACAAACTAATCCAGCTGATTTCGCGGGTGTAAATAACGATGATTACAGTATTCAGAAGGTTATAAAAACATTTTAATACAAAACAGCTGTTTATAATAAGAAACTAACTAATACAGCTGCTTTGTGGAAGTAAATATTGATTTTTATAATTGAGGAAATGAATTATTTATTCAAATTATAAAATTTACGAACTAATTTGTTTTGAACATTTAACATTATTTACCATCATAGTTTTGAGGTTATTATTTATAACTTTTTTGTTAGGTTTTTGATTAAGTGTAGACCTGAGCCTTACTGGTTCTTTTAACCTTTATTATTACTGCTGTTATAAAATATAAGAAATAATTTGATTTGTACATTTAACATTATTTACCATCTTAGTTTTAAGGTTATTATTAATCCTACACTTTTATTATAAATAAAACATAACATATGTTTTTAGAAGGTCGCACCGGGGGTTGGCGTGCGGAGCACGCAGGTGTCTCCTCTAGTTATTAAATATTTTCTTTAATATTAATGTTTTACACTTTCATAAATCTCAAACTCTTGAAAAGAATTCATTTTGTTTTTACGTAAGAGTAATACTTTAATGTTATTGTGGATGTCTATATAGTTTTGTGTTTTTTATCAATAAGGTTTTCAGCGAAGGGTTGAGCTTGAGAACATGGTTTCATGCGCAAAAGCTCTTTAAACATCACACAACAAACATAACTTTACACGGTTTAAACTCCGTTCTTTTCCTTTGTTTAAATATCTTCTGACAAGAATGAAAATCGTTTGAGTGGTATCGGAGTTTTACCTAAATTTTAAGGTAATATCGACGAGAGGTTTTTTGCGGCCTATTTTGCACCATAATCACCATTGTATGACATGGTGGAATGACTAACAGTTAGTCGTTAGTGACTGAATCAGGTGTTAGTCGTTCCACCATGATTGTATGAGTCCTCTAGTTACCCTCGGGCAGACGGACACATTCTCCGTTTCTATTTTATACAAACTCAAAATTAACACTTTCCGCCTTTGTGTTCATACACGACTAACTTCAACTTCATTTCGATGAACAGTTTAAATAACGAGAACATTTAATAAGTTCGCAACAGAAACTCTTTAAACCTATATTGCGTAATTCCAACCGTTTCCGTTTCACGAGTCTGATTCTAATTTGTTAAGCTTTCATCGGAATAATTTAGGATCTAGAGCTTAAAAATTAAATATCTAGAGGATTGTCAGCAAAGGATGATTGCAAAAGGAATTTGAAGATTAGAGGGTTCGGGTTAGGGGTAGTGTACTCTCCATCCCTTGTAGCACTGATTGCGAGACTCTAATGCTATTAGGCCGCCATTTTGCAATACTCTAACCGTCCGTTTTAGTGTACAAAAATAGCAAATATACGTATAGTAATGTTCTTCAGGTACCTATAAAAAATGGATTACATTAATGGATGTTCGTTTTTCTGATGTAAAAATATATCATAAATGGGGCTCATAAAAATCAGATGAAATATTTCTACTTTTCCTATTTAAAACATGTTTTACTAATCAATCACCTCTCCCGTAGAAATATAAGAGAAAATTTTCTGTTTATGAGATAAGAGTTAGAAATATAGTTAGATCCATTAATTTGATTATTAACAAAAATACTAATTTATCTCGTAAGCAATATAGAGTGTCCTATATTTTTAACACTTCCTAGTATGTATATAATGGAAGTAATTATCTATTTTAAATATAAGTGTGATCTTGTTCAGAACAAGGACATACATAATTATAACACCAGGACCGCTTGCAACTATCGTGCTAATCGGCACATGTTGAATTTATATAGTAAACTTCCTTTATTCATGAATAATCTTCCCATTAAATTAAAAAAGATACAAAATTTAAATTCTTTTAAAAACAGTCTTAGGCAACTAATGTTGTCTGGATCCTTTTACCATTGAATTTGGATAACCTAATTTATTATTCATGATCTATGCTTTTACTCTGTGGAGGAGTTTATGTGCCATGATTTTGGGTCTAGTTCCCTTTGAAGATCCTCTGAGTGTGAAGTCTGATCTTCCCTTTCACATGTTCTTGGTTGGGTCCTTAAAGTGTTCTTGGTTGGGTCCTTAAAGGTTTTCTATTGTTGTTGTTATTATTATAATTAATTATTATTGTTGTTGTTATTATCTATTGTGAGTTTTTATTACTGTTACTTTGTCCTCAGCGGAAATGAAATTATTAAAAAACTGAATTATTCTATGTAGATTTTTAAATGACTAGTATTGGTTACATGTATATGTTTTATTGTATGGTTATTGTTTTTGTAAGTTACATATTTATATTGTTAGTATTGTTATATTGTTGACTTGTCTTATACAAATATTTGTCAAAGAGACCAATAAATGATTGATTGATTGATTGATTGATAGGTTATAACATTTTTTACAAGAAAGACAACATTTTGTCGTAATTTGTTAGGGTGTTTTATATGTTTCAAAACATCGAGGTGGTTTAAATTGTTTTCCTTTTTGTATTGTATATATTTAGACATTTTTAGGTTTTGTATTTTTATGTAATCTTACTTGTTTTCAAGATAAATTATGATTTCTCATTTGTTAATGTAATTTTAAATTATGTATTATTTTGATTTTATAAATGTACAAAAGGAAATGCATTACATTTTCATTTCATATGTATTTGGTATTCTAAATACTAGAATAAATTTTTCCGCTAATACAATATTTGCTAAAAACACAAATATGTTTACAAAAAATATCTATTCACAGATTCACAATGGAGCATCTTTGAAGCCGAGTATTTACACTGCGAGCGAAGTGAAACAGTCCATAACACGATGCCTCAAGGCCGAGGTGTAAACTCTCAAAGCGATTTTTCCCGCTGCAAGTGAAACGAAGCTTGAGTCTTAGGTGCAAACAATTTCCACTAGTATATCTTGTACACACATTCAGCTGTTCGCCGCCTTCGTGAGTTGACCAATTTCCCAAATTGTTGGTTGGGACACTAAAACATATAAATTTAATTTCGGAAATTCAGTAAACTTTAGACAACGGTTCAGCTGAGTGGTTGAAATATTTTTACATTAAAATAGCAATACAACAGTTACTTACTTTATAAACAAACATTGTTTTCTCGTTCAACTTATTAACAACACAATCAGTTACTTGTCTCTGTTTTTCATGTCTTCACTTACTTTTGTTATCGTCTTCTATTGTTTTCCTTAATCTAGATAAATAAGAAATCCGCGGAGTTTACTGCAAAGTGCTTTAATAAACCAATCATAAAAATAATAGACAATTCGATCTGTGTTAGGTTGGGTTATATTAGGCAAAGTTGCCCTAACCTACCTACGTCGCATTTAAAAACAGGTTAGGTCAAGGTATTTTTTCGAAAACTTCCACTACCTTCCACACAAAGTAATTACATTTATGGAACACAAATTATTTATACAAACAAAGTTTTCTTAAGGAAACCATACCATGAAAATAATTAGGCTTTTTTTTATTTTAAGCGTTGGGCACAATCGCTTGACTATGTTTCTGAAATCTCGCGTCACGCAAACTTTTTGCGTAGACACAAGTCAGAGTGTGAAGAGGGAATAGACGATTCATAGTATATAAGAATTACGTTATAATTATTATAATATTAATATCCTTATATATAATTCTGTAAGCGAAATTTTAGATTCAAAATTGTGGGAATTTGGTAAATCGGAGGATGATGGGAGAGGTATCAAATTAAAGGTATCGATTCAAGGAACGAGGGAAAAATATAAGTTTTTTCTAGAATTAAAAACTAAGAGGTTTTTGGGGTCCCCGAAAAACGAAAAATCCCCATAAGAAATACATGAGAATTTAAAAACATCTGATTTGTTTACATTAAAACATTTGGTATTAAATAAATAAATTACAAACATAAAACAGCTGTTCTGTAGTTTACATTTGATATTAAATAAATAAATTAAAAACATAAAACAGCTGCTCTGTAAAATAATATGACACTTAATTTAAAGTACATTTTTAAATAAAATCTACTACTAATTAATTTATAAAAGATACACGTTGACACACACATAGAAGAGAAACCTTATAAGAGTGATTTTTGGAAGGTTGTATGGCTGTTCTATTAACTTTTCATATATTAATTATAATTTTCTTAATATTTTGCATAAATTCTATCATGTTATCAACTGGGGGAGATATTACACAAAGAATATTGTTTTCAAAGATGTTCTGCTATAATACTTTGTTCTAATAAATAAAGTTTTCAAAATGACTACATTGTTTATTTCACGTTATGTTTCAGTGACTGAACATAAATTACGGCTTTAGCCCCTACAAGCTAAATAAATACTGCTTACATTTTAATGATCACTATTTTTCGCATACTTATTATAATTATAATATTATTAAATTATAATATTATAACTATAATAATATTAATATATTATAATATTATAATTATTATAAATTCAATTATTATGAAATTTCTAAATATGGTATAATATTTTTTGACAATATATTGACTTGTGTAATTTGTTCACGTTTGTTAACCTATTATATTAATAATGCTAAAAATATAAATCGGTCATACAAGTTATCACTTCCAACGTGTGGTCTTAAGCACACCCAATTTTTTTTTAGTTTTTATTTTATTCAATATTATGAATCTATGGAATTTGTTGAATGCACTCATACCAAATACATGGTACTTATTACACTATATACAAATTTACCATATATATTCGTATTTTAATCGGCTTTGTCACTATCGATATATGTATAAATACACGACCTGTATGCATTTTTTATAACTTATTTCAACATAACCTATTTATATAAATTATTTCCCCATCAGAATCTACTAACAACCTACCCACAGCACTTATGGAAGTCATATATACAAAGTTCTAGCTGACCCTGTAGCATTACAAAAATGTTTACATGGTAAAACAAAAAATCAAAATGCATCTTTCAATAGTATGATTTGGACTAGAATTCCAATAATGGCTTTACTGGATTAAGCCAGTAATGGTGATTTTGATGCGGTTATTTCTTCCAATGAAGGAGAAGGTAAGAATGTTAGAAAAGTTATTTGGCAAGTGTGTTGTAAACTCTGAAGTAGGTCGCAGACATGTTTTCGAAGCCAAACAATTTATGGAAGACATGGAAAAAAGCTCGTCAAACAAGAGAATTAAGTGAAGAGAAGAATGATTGAAAATGAGGACAAATTTAATCCTAATTACGGATATGGAGCTCGCTAAGGACAAGCAAATAAGAGTTATTTTTGTAAACTTGATATTCTATATTAACACTTGTTTTCAAATAAGTTGCATTGTTTATGTTTTGGTACCATTACTTTGTAAACCACTTATCCAAACATAATGCAATTTTTAACATATTGTTGTGGTCCTTAGTAAAAATAAGATATAGGCCTATCTTTGTAATATTCCTCATAGCAATAATTATAGCACATTTTGCAGTTATTTTTACAATCTTTCAAAGCATGTTCCTACAAGAAATCATAAAAAATAAAAATTAATCAATTTTCAGTCATTAAGTAACAAATAAAATGTAAAAGTTTCACAGATCTATGTGTAATACGTTTTGAGAAAATAGTCAAAATAACTTGGGCGGCTTAGGGACGACGTGGTACCTTCAAGTCTTTAAACGACTTTAATTATTAACAGTTTTATATTCTCGCTACGTGCTACGGAACCCACGCGAGTGAAAGACGCAAAAGAAATTAGTCGCGTAAGACGATCATACGACTGGAAAAAGAAACATCCATTCCTGTTTAACAGCTTACATTTCCCCCAAAAGCATTTTTCCCCATCATATCTTTTTTCTTCATCCCAAATTGCATCCAATCCGCCCCCCCCCCCTCACTATATCGCGGTTTCAAATCTTCCCTCTTCTTGTGTTTTTAGGCCGAGAGGGGTGATGAAGGCGCCTGACTGAGATAAATGGTGATAACTCGGTTGTATTCGACGCAATAATAATGTAACTACGGCCGAAGAAAAATGTTATCGCTTCTATAAAACAAACTATTATGTTTTATAATCCCGACGCATTCATCAATGATAACTTCATTGGTACCATGCCTTTAGTAAAAGTCGTTTAGTGGAAGAAACTTTTATGTATCAACCATAAGAAATAACTCTGGTAAATTGCCTTTGTTTGTTTTACTGCAGTGGTGGTATTTTAAGGTCGATCTTGTCATAAAATCAAAAGCTAAGGGGTTATTTTTTAAAGTTACGATACTAACTAGGGCCTTCTCTGCGCATAACGCGTCAACCCTCTAGTTTGTTCTGCTCGGGCTTGCGCCAACTATAAACAAATAAATCCCAGATCTGTTTGAGGCGCTACCACAGCGGCAAAAGGTATATGAGTCTGTTTAAATCAAACTAAGAACATCGAAAGTAAAATTTAAATAAGACATGTTATTTATCAATTTACTCGGGAATTCTAAAGATTAATTTGGTATGTAGTTGATTACTTTAAAACGCACAAAATATACAAAATGACGTATACAAATATTGGAATGACGCAAGTGCTATTTATTCTCCCTCTTGACAGCAGGGAAAACGGTGGTTTCCCTCGTGTGTTAATAAGGTAAATTTCGTTTCGAGAGGTTGAATCACTTCGTACACGAATAAACACACCCAAAAAGCATGGGGCGTGATGTTTTCGGAACTTCGCAAGAGTAAGCCCCATGCTTTTTGAGTGTGTTAATTTTGTGAAAAGTCAAAAAGATTGCGAGCTATCAAATCTCATCTACCAGATTCGCTGAGGAAGAACTAATTTTATATGTGGGTTATTTTTTATTTTTGAGTTCGAGTCTATTTATGTTATTCGTGGATAGGAAAGCATGTTTAATTTTTGTGTTCATTTATTTTATTTTTTTACTTTATAGTTTTAGTCATAAATTGGAATTTTCTGAAATTTTGGGTTCTCGGGGCCAACCCCCCCCCCCCCTGAGGGTTAATTGTTTGGTTAATATACGAATGCGAGAACATAGTTGTAACGCGATGTGCTCTACGAAGCAGCCCGAGGCAATCCGGAAAGAGCCGAGGCGACCGTGCACCGGTAGTGAGTTGAAGAAAAGCATGTAATAAGCTATTTTAAATTGAAAAGTTAGCTTCCGCACGGGCGTTAAAATTAAAACAAAATATAATCCAATTTTAAATGGTTAAATGTAACCATTCACCCAACTTTAGAGTTTACATTTTTAATCCTTCTCAAGATAAGAGTATTGCTTTTAGGAAGTAAATTTCATTTTTAAATTTTGTATCGTATTATTTTATATATGTGTTACAGTGTTTTTTACGGATTTTTTAAAAAGGTTTTGTATTTAATACGTTTTAATATTAAAAGGATCCAGTGGTTCTTCTCTCAAATACAATCATCATTTAAAAATATTAGAGTTTGGAAACATTGAATTCCAATATTAATTGAAGTGTAGTGCAAAGCTTTTACCTCCCGTTCCCGATCTTGTAGGCCTACATTAGGTTCCCCAATTGGCAACCCTAAGACTGGTGTTGCTGTAGAATAATTAAGCAACTTATAAGCCCCGGGCAGGAGTACTTTGTGGCCTGACCGCAAGTTCCTACTTACAATATGTTTTGCTCCCAACGGTGAATTATTAATGTGTCAAGTGAGAATGGAAGTTTGGTCGCAGTTGTTTTGTGGAAAGTTGGGTAATTTTATTGTAGTGTTGTTGTAGAAAGTACTTTAAAAAAAAAAATTTTAAACATATATTATTGAGTATGCGTTGAAGTTTTTTCTCTAATATACACAAATATTCCTGCCATTCACGCAATACTCTGGCTCTAGTTTACGCTATAACCACGAAGTGCCTTTCTCCTAAACAATTGTAATTTCAGTGAAAATATTAAAGTATACAACAATTTCTTTGAATTTGCTTAGGCACGTATAGATGAGGAGCGAGCGAAAAAGCCGTTAGTCACCTCAACTAAACAATATAAAAAAGAAAAGAACAGAAGAATAGTAAATTTATAATAAATTATAGTTTAAAAAACTAAAAAAAAGCTCTTTAATAGCAAACAGAACTAAAATTTTTAAAATAATTGTAAAAAACCGTGGCGTGCTTGGCTTTAAATGTTACAAATATTTCATTGGTTGATATTTATACAAGTAGAGTTATTATTAAAAAAATAGTAAAATAATTATTTACAATTATGCTTTTTTACAATTATTTTAAAATGTTTAGTTCTGTTTGCTATTAAAGAGTGTTTTTTTTAGTTTTTTAAACTATAATTTATTTTCTTATTTTTTAGTCTCAAAACGGAATCAAATGTAGCTTACATAACTGTAATCTAGAGACTCGATTTTTTGTATATCGTATGTGTGATAGTAGATTTAAAATAATTCGACCACGCAGCTGAACCGCTGACGTGAGTTGAGCAAATTTCCAAAATTAAATTTATAGACCGATATTTTAGGGTTTCGACCAACAATTTGGGAAATAGGTCTATTCACGACGGTGCTGAATAGCTGCAAAATGGGTCGCACGCCATTCCGCATATTGGGAGTATCTTCAATAACACAAAGCATTGCGTGCTTTGCACGCCATTCCACATATTGGGATTGTCTTCAATACACAATACATTGCGTGCTTCGCACGCCATTCCACTTATTGGGATTGTCTTCAATACACAAAGCATTGCGTGCTTCGCACGCCATTCCACATATTGGGATTGTCTTCAATACACAAAGCATTGCGTGCTTCGCACGCCATTCCACATATTGGGATTGTCTTCAATACACAATGCATTGCGTGCTTCGCACGCCATTCCACATATTGGGATTGTCTTCAATACACAATGCATTGCGTGCTTCGCATGCCATTCCACATATTGGGATTGTCTTCAATACACAAAGCATTGCGTGCTTCGCACGCCATTCCACGTATTGGGATTGTCTTCAATACACAAAGCATTGCGTGCTTCGCACGCCATTCCACATATTGGGATTGTCTTCAATACACAATGCATTGCGTGCTTCGCACGCCATTCCACATACTGGGATTGTCTTCAATACACAATGCATTGCGTGCTTCGCACGCCAAACCTCTTATTAGGGGTATTTTCAACACACAAAGCATTGCGTGCTTCGCACGCCAGCCCCACGGTAGAATCCACCACATGGCTTTGAACCGGGTACTTTTATGGTATTTCACGTTTTGATCGATTTTGGGGGAACCAAGCGAGCTATAAGGTCGCGTAAAAAAACAAAATGTGCAGAATAACATCTTACATTTATATTTTTAGAGAAAACTCTAAAAAAAATTCATTTTCTTAGTAAAAATCTCAAAAAATAGTTACTTCCGGTCAAAAAACTTACTTCCGGTTGTTGGATTTTTTTGGCTAACGAACTCGTCCGAGCCACTTACACAACCAACATGTGTACCAAATTTGGACCAAATCGGACTTAAAATGC
>JAGFPH010005368.1:25210-44830 GCA_018207615.1 Philaenus spumarius
CGTCGTGAATCACCCTGTATATAAAGTTTTTAATGACACCCGAAATCGTGTTCTGGGGACCATGATCAGTGCTCGCTTACTACATCCAACAAAATTAATATTGCATTGTCATCGGTCCTTGATAAGTGTGCAAAGTTTCAAATCAATCAGACATTTTTGAAGGGGGTGAAAATCACGTCGTGTTCTGGGGGTCATGATCAGTACTCACTTACTACACCCAACATAATTATTATTGCATTGCCATCGGTCCTTGATAAGTGTGCAAAGTTTCAAATCAATCCGACGTTTTGAAGGGGGTGAAGATTCACGCTTAAAGATTCCGTTACATAGATACATACCAAGCTAATAACAGCGTTATAAAAAAGAAAGACATTCTGAAAACTGGCATTTTTATTTAAACATCATTCTATGTAACTCTACGTACAATTAATGTCCTATTATTGTGCCATCTCTGCAATAACTTAATGAACCCAACCAATTAAGCTATAATATTTTACTTTTATGTAGGCCTACTACTAACGCAATTCTCTTCTACTTCCGATGTTAGAAGTCGACAACTACTGTAATTACATTTAGTTTAGTTTTTGGTTTAATGTCTTTCACTAATGTACATAATTAATATTCCAATAAGCCTGAACTTCAAAATTATGTTTATAAAAACAAGTAATTTTTACTTTGTATGCACTAAAAGTCTTTATGTAAAATTTGTTATAAATTATTTTTTCAGATTGATTTAGTTTTGTTTTTTTATCTTTTTGCGTAAATTGTCGTATGTATGCTCTAAGTTGTTTTAGTAGGCTTTTTATACACGGTATGCACTTCATTATATTGAACGTTATCATTTACAGTTTTTCTGCGACAAATAATTTATTTTATTTTCTTAATAGTAAATTTAAATTACCATTCGGACTACAATTTGTTTTTATAATCACTAATCACTAATGGTTTTTACAAAATGTCTGTCTGTTTGTCTGTATGTATGTCTGTATGTATGTCTGTATGTATACAAAGCTAGAGCAAAAACTATTCGATCGATTTCAAACAAATTTTCATCAGACATGTCAAGTAGGCCTGTATAGATGAACGAAAAACGGTTTAGAAAAATTGGCAAAAAACCCAAAAAATCAGTTATTATTTTTTTATAAAAAAACGGCTCTAAAGATTTTGATCAAATTTGGCTAATTTGTAACCTTTAATGTACCCAGCCATATGCAAAAAACCGCATCTTTCTACAAAAATTCTCATTTAGCTAATAATAATAATAACTGATTTTTGGGGTTTTTTATCCATAAAGGAAGTTGTTTTTCAAAATTGTTCAAAACCTTTTTTCGAGCATCTATACAGGCCTAATTGACGCGTTTGGTGCAAATTTGTTCGAAATCGATCGAATAGTTTTCACTTTAGGTAATAAAAATAATATTTATTATTTACTCTACTTTAATTTACTATCCCATCTCCTACTATAATACAATTACAAAGTCACGGTTGGGGTTACATACGGGGGTTGGCGTGCGAAGTACGCAATGCACTGTGTATTGATAATATTCCCAATATGCGGGTTGGCGTGCGAAGCACGCAATACATTGTGTATTGAAAATACTCCCCCAATACGGGGGTTGGCGTGCAATGCACTGTGCGTCGGCCACTTCTCATGGTGCCAGTGAATCTGTTTAATAATTTAAATATGTTTGTGAGAAATTATGTGCCAGTTTCTGGTACCGTTTATTTAATTTGAATTTGTTTTTACGTTTTATTAAATGAGTTGATTGACAGTCATCTTATTTATTTAAATGCAGGAACAAGTCATTCATAATCATTATTGTAAATTAAATTAAGCATAATAAAACCAGATTTATCTTGTGATATTAATTTATTTATTTTAAAACTTTCTGTATTTTAAGATTAGTACTTATTCATATTATTTTTTCCAATAATCACAGAACACCGCTTTCTGCCAGAAATTTTGTATTTTCTCAGTTACCATTGACTTAATGATAAAAAGTCATTCACTGTTGGATTTATCTTTTAATTGTGTACACGTTTTAGTAAAAGATTTTTGATATTCAACTTTGCAAAGTTTGAACCGCCGCCATCTTAAAATGGATAGCTGCAGCTAAAATAAATTTTGCACGTTTTCGTAAACCAATGGGATTGATGGGTATTCGTGAGGAGTTTCATGGATTTATGTTAAACCGTTTATCAGATAATAATTGTTTTAAAAACACACACACAGACAAATTCTAAACTAAGCAAGATGGGATGCATGCTGTATTGTATTATTTGCTAGTTTTGACCTACTTAATAACATGGTATAGTTTGGTAGAATGGTTGCAAGAGACCATGTATACCTATTACAAAATATATATATCGTTATAAATATTTATTTACATTAATGTTAATCTAAATAATATGCATTTGTGATAATTTATTCCAAGAAGTTATTATAAATTGATTAAGCCCAATTTTTGATTTTTTATATTACCATTCCCTATTTACATATACACATTTTCACAATAAGACAACTGCCTTTTAGGCCAGTCGGTAAAGGTCAATTTTGACCAAAAGTACCAGTAATTTGCAATACGGCTGAATTTTTTTTATAAGTACATTAAAGTATGTAGATTAACATAAAAAAAAGTTTACCAGTCTATCGATTTCCCAAAGTCGAAAAAAAAATCGATTATCATTTTTTTTTCGATTATCTTTAATATTTCGAGCTGGGATGAAGATAGAGGAAAATATAAAATACCACTGTGTAGGGGAGGTATTTTTCAACAAAAAAGGCCATATGTATTTATTTCGTCCGAGCAATGGTTTGTCCGGAAAAAATTCGATAATGCAGGTATGTATTTTGCAGCAGAGGAAATCACTAAAAGGGGACATCTTATTCATATATGAAGCGTTGGCTCATTCTAAATTGGCCGAATTTTAATATATCGAATTGAAACTTGACATAGGAGTTAAAATATATATTTTAAACAATTATGCAGAGTCTCAGCTTGTTATCTTGAAGATTACCCGATCTAGAGCCACTTGACTTATTAATGGGTTTCTCGATTTTAGGAGTACCGGACCCACCAATTCATTTTAAACAGCTCCAGTTTAGAAAGTTTTCAAAATATCAACCTGAAAGTTTTTTTACAAGTGAAATATATATATTCAAACAAGTTCAAGGAGTATAAACCTTTTTCATTATTTACTTTTAAAAGCACAAGTAAATTAAAAAAGTATAATTTTAGACCTTTTTAGATTTTTCATCAAAACGCTTGAGTTGATCAGCTGCAGATTAGTCATTTTTTTAAATATAGTTTTTAAAATAAGTATAGCAAAAAACAATTGTATTTTTAACTTCTTTACCAATTTTTAAATCGATATGTTCAAAAATGTCGAAAATGGACTATTTTTAAGCGCCTCGTTTTTAAAAATAACAAGAAAAATATCGTTCATACTTACTAAGAATATTTATACTGGTGTACTCAACTTGTAAAACAAATTTGATGTTGATATTCCAAAAAGTTTCTAAACTGGAGCTGTTTAAAATGAATTGGTGGATCCGGTACTCCTAAAATCGATAATCGAAATCGACTCCTAGATCGGGTCATTTTCAAGATAACAAGCTGAGACTCAGCATAAATGTTTAAAATATATATTTTAACTCCTATACCAAGTTTCCATTCGGTATACAGTATTAAAATTCGGCCAATTTAGAATGAGCCAACGCTTCATATATGAATAAGATGCCCCCTTTTAGTGATTTCACCTGCTGCAAAATACATACATGCATTATCGATTTTTTTTTCCGAACAAACCATTGCTCGGACGAAATAAATACATATGTCCTTTTTTGTTGAAAAATACTTCTCCTACACGGTGGTATTTTTTATTTTCCTCTATCTTCATCCCAGCTCGAAATATTAAGGATAATCGAAAAAAAAATGATAGTCTATTTTTTTTTGGCTTTGGGAAATCGATAGACTGGTAAACTTTTTTTTATGTTAATCTACATACTTTAATGTACTTATAAAAAAAAATTCAGCCGTATTGCTAATTACTGGTAGTTGTAACCTATACCGACTGGGCTACTTGTATTTCACGACAACAATTTGTGGCACTATTCCAGTTTTCTTTCAAAAGGATAAAAACAATAACTGAACAAATTTATTCCGGTAAAGTTAGAGGTATGTTGAACATAATTATAATGTAACACAAAAGTATTAAGCCTATTATGATTTAAAATCTTAAAAACCAAGCATTCATAACTAACATCTCCAAACTTCCATCCAAAACATTTGCAAGTCTCTGGGTTTCCATCAAGCACAAGAAACCCTTGCCCACAAATATTCCGCTACAATTAATCCATCGGACCTAAGTTAATTTGTGCCGAATCAAACTGCGTTGGCGAAATTACATTAGTTGATTTTGCTTTTGAGGTTTTGAGCTAAAAGTTTATTTTAGTACTTAATTAATTTGATGGTTAAATACATCACTTGCGCTATGATATTAATACTGAAGTAAGTGAAGTTTAAGGTAAAATTAGGATTTTTAGTTAAAATATCAATTACCAAGAAAGAGCTCGGTACGTGATATCTGAAGAATTTCGTTCATTTTACTCCCAATTAATTACGAGAAATAGGCGAACTATCATTTACATTTTTGTTATTTTAAGTGATAATTCATTCCAATAGCTAGTTACTTACGTTTGCAGTCCTTTATAGGAGTTGACCATCTTAAAAGTAAGTAGCCAAGATATTTCACAGAAAGATCATGTTTTAACTACGAGGTAATTAATAGTTATTAATAATTTATTTTCAGAATAACATTTAGAATGTTCTACTTTCAACAAGTACTTATAATAGAAGCCGATTTTGAATACTCTTTAATATGGATTTGTTTTCGTATGAAGTCTGATACGATGCAACAGATCATGAAAGACATGCATGGCATTTGAAAAATCGTAAATATTATTTATTGTTGGTTTTGAACCTTCATGACAATACTCTTTATGATCTTTAATACATAAGTTATTACTCTGGAAAAATAAAGACCACTGTCTGCTATACTGGAAAAATATAGGTGATTGTCTACTACATTAAAAACAACATAGATTACAGCATACTAAATTTAAAAAATATAAGTGATTGTTTACTATATTAAACAAAATATAGACAATAATTGCATACTATACTGAAAGAAATATAGGCAATTGTTTACTACATTAAAAATATATACGCAATTGTGTACTATACTGAAAAAATGTAGGCAATTGTATACTTCACTGAAAAAGATATTGGCGATTGTATACTACACTAAAATAATATACAGTAACCTGTTTACTATACTGAAAAAATGTAGGCAATTGTATACTACACTGAAAAATATGGGTAATTGTTTACTAACCTGAAAAAATGTTATTGTCTACTTTATTTAAAAAATATAAGCGATTGTTTACGACATTGAAAAATATAGGTGATTGTCTATAAATAACTGTTGAGCTTGACTTGTGAGAAAGTAACTAGATAAAATAAAACCTGAACACAAAATCTCACAACAAATACGTTTACTAGCTTCAAACTCGTTTCAACGACAATGTCGCCATCCTCAGTGACGCACGGGATACAGTAACCAAACGAATATGCTTATAGGCAAATTAAAGTAACGAAAAACATAAGGTTGTCTAGCATCTGCTTTAAGAATAAGGTTATGCTTGGAACAAGTCCGTCCGATGCAATGGTAACTTATAGCAGACACGCAGGGAGGGAAAACATGATTCAATTTATTTGAACAAAATGGAGATTCTATAATAAATTTGCCAAGGAATTTTTATTTTTTCTAAGGGCTTCAATCAATTGCTACTAACTGTAAAACAAAGTAAAGAACGAAATACATTAAACAGTGGTAAAACCGTCCAAGATCTCTCAAGATGAAATTGATGAAGTGTTAACAATTCCCAAACAATTGATTTAAAAGTCCATTATTTTGCTTCTGTTTTACAGTCATCGGTGTGAATGTGTTATTATTAAAACAAAAAATTAAATCTATTTTAATGTATGAATGAATTAATTGTATCTTTTGTTTTTTGTACATGCGTAACTTAAAAGTAAATCGAAACCCTAATTTAAGCACTAGTTTTAAAAAATAAAAATTTAAGTTGGCATAGTTATAACGGACAGAATCAGCGTGTATTTTTACGATAAAAAATCAACTGATATTTTACCAAGCCTTTTAAAGAAGGTGAAGTTTGGTAACCCCTCAAATAAATACTTGAAGTTATCATTCTTTTGAAAGGTATATATCTGAGCCTATATTACAACTTTTTTTTGATATTATGTTATTCAGTTTTCAATTGATTCCTAAAATTTTTGCTAAAACCCGATTGCCCTAACCCTATTTCAGAAAATAGTGCAGTTAAGTTAAAAAAATGTTAAAAGTAAACACAATGTTGGTTAGAAGTACTCATATTCTTCACAGGAGAACTATAACGGCTTTTGGATAACTATACTGGGTTTAGGAGAACTAAACCGAGTCTAAAATTGTATAAAATGTTATAGTAATACCGGCAGCTTATTTGACTGGCTACCAACATTTCTCTATTATATAAAAGTCCCGTCATTCACGCAAAAACTCTGGCCATACTGTGCATGCTTCAGAATGAAGCTAACCTCTACCTCGACCGCCTTACCCGGAAAGGAGGGATGGTCCTATTTAAACCTTAAAATGTTATAACAATACTCAGTTTTAATAATGACAGTCCAAAACTCCATATAAAATTAACAGCAATATTTCGTCATAGTAACAAAAGAAACGAAATTGTGAAATTTCCCAAAATACATTAAACCTTGTCTATTGTCCTTTCGGTATTGGCTTCTTCGCGTTTATCTCGGACGCCCCATATTATCTTCCGTTATCTCCCGACCAGTCATTTCCTGCCGTCGTCCCACCCCCTCTCCGTTTCCGCCTTCATGTGGTTTTTTCCCGAGCGCCCAACATTAAGGAAAAGGGGCCTCTCACTTTGATGTGAATTAAAGGAGGGTTGTTATTTTCTCAACTGAATTTATGAACACTTCTTTGTAGCTACTTCCGCCCCCCCCCCCCCTCTGACTTGATTAAATGGATTTTTTCTCTCTCCTCCTCCTCCTCGGGGGGGTTTGTTTTGATCACGAAATGTTTCCAACGAAATTAACAAGTTACAATATAGTCCTACTTTCTTTATTTAGCCAAACTTCTTCAGTGTCTGTTTTTTTCTTTTCTTTTTTATGTTTGGTCCCTTGTTTCATTTCAAAGTAAAATTAATAATGGGGGTATCATCACCATCCGGGTGCAAGGGGAGAACCCCGTTTTCAGTGCGGTATCATAATGTAAATAATCGACTTTAGTAATCAAAATAAACTTGGTTAGACATGATCACTGTAGATGAAATAATAGGAAGGAGAATATCTTACTGTATTTATATGAACTGAACTGATGTTGGGTTGGAGTAAATAACTTAGTAATTAATTACAGTATGGTAATGGAAATGTTTAAGAGATTGTCAGAAGTATTTTATATTTTATTTTATTTTTGAATTTTGATTCCGGGTCCTTAAAAGGTCATAAGTATTGGTTACCTTGT
Source organism: Philaenus spumarius (assembly GCA_018207615.1). Classification (NCBI taxonomy): domain Eukaryota; kingdom Metazoa; phylum Arthropoda; class Insecta; order Hemiptera; family Aphrophoridae; genus Philaenus; species Philaenus spumarius. The sequence goes on from JAGFPH010005368.1 coordinate 32,819, forward strand.
TTGAGAGACGAAAAGTTCGGCAGATATTTAGAAAATGTGGGGACTCTTAGTAGTGGGACGTACGTAGAAATGAGGGCGATACTAAAATATCACTAACCGTTTCAAAATGGCGGCAATTTAAAATATTTAATGCCAAATTCCACGAAAACCGTTAACTTTACACAAAATTGCAAGATACATAAATTAAATCCATTTATGTAGTTTTCAATGATACCTTATTTGTTAAGATTGGATAACGAATTACAGAGAAATTAGTTCTTTTCGTAATGCACGACCACTTTTTCTCCATTTAAACAATGCTAATAGACTACTCGTTTTACATTGTTTAAATACCTGTTGCTAAGTAACATTACTTTTATTTTTAAATAAATAAAAACCAACAGTCATAATGTAAACATTTTTGTTTAATTATTAAAATATAATTGGACAATACCTTATGATCCTTCTTTATTTACAATAAGGCCTCCTTTATTTACAAAAACTGTTCAAAATTACGAACACACGGTTGCATCATCTAAACCGATCAATCATGGATCGTTGAACACGTCCAAAAACTGGGCCATCTACTTTTATTATCGCGGCTGCTTCAACCACTCGAGCTACTAAGTCTATCTCACTTTCTACAGGTGAGCTATAAACTAATTGTTTCATTGTGCCCCAAAGGAAGAAGTCCAGAGGAGTGAGGTCGGGCGATCGAGCGGGCCACGGTGTCGGCCCTCCACGCCCAATTCAACTGTTTCGAAAAATGAGATTTAGGTAATCACGGACTATATTGCCCTAGTGGGCTGGGGCTCCGTCGTGTTGAAACCCAAAAGAAGAGGAACATGAAGAGGAACATCTTTCATCAACTCCGGAAGAATGTCTCTAAGGAACACTAAGTAGGTTGGTGAATCCAGCCGATTTGGTAAAATGTAGAGCCCAACAAGGAAGTTGCCTATAATACCCGTCCATACATTAATAGAAAACGTTTCTTGATGCCCAGTTACAAAAATAGCATTTGGGTTTTCTTCTGCCCAGACATGACACGTTCGGTTGTTAAATATGCCTTCCCTACTGAAACTAGCATCGTCAGTAAACAAAACTTTTTCAAAAAATAGAGGGTTTTTTAAGTCTTTTTCCAAAAACCAGCGAGCGCAGTTCACATTTCTTTGAAAATCTTCTGATTTCAAGGCCTGTACTTTTTGGGGACTATACGGGTAAAGTTTCTCTCCTTTCAAAACTCTCCACACAGAGTCAAACCACTCTAACACTTACCTACGAATCCGATTGATTGCGTCTTTCAGCTTTAATACTTCAACAAACATAAATCTAGGCCTACGAGAAAACATTAAGTTTATGTTTCAAGGTTAGGTTTTGTAATTATATTATTTGAGATAGGGTCGTAGTAGAGCTATTTGTAACATTTGATTAGCTCAAACAGTTCAACAAAAAGTCTAGCCTTGATTATATTTATGTTTGCAATCTAGTCTTAGTTTATATTTATAACTCATAAAATTTTACCAATGCCAGTTAGACTAATGAAAACGAGGTTACAATTAAACAAAAAGGGTTTAGTATATAAATAATTTGAGTTTAGGTTTCTAAGTGTAAAGACACCCTGTATACATTTTGTTTCACTACCAATCTCTATCTACCCTAAGCTTACTCACTTGACACCCTTCAACCTTTGTGGGTGCGGTCACCAGCCCTTCTAAGTAGCAGAGCAAATCAAGCAATAAATCTTTCAACTTCAGGCTAACTGCACTAAAATGGTCAGACCATATTTAAAACTACGCGAAGTAAATTTATTGACAGTCAAATTCCATCCATATTAATAAAAATGTAAATGTTCGTTTGTTCAAAATCTATGAAAGTTCTTCACCTATTGCTTTCAAATTGTGACACAAAGTTTCATTTGAATACAGGCGTGATTTTATACACTTTTTGAAAAACAACGCCATGTTAGACGTAAAAACAACGCATACTACACTTATTATTTTACGGCAATGAGAGCGCCAAACTAAATAATACATTAATATTTCCAGTGATCAGTGATCAGTGTTGTGTATGCTGTAATATATCCATTGACAGTTGATTTCAAACTTTGAAAGAACTATTTGTATTTCTAACTTTTAGGTTAGGTTTTGTTTAATTGTAGACCTGAACCTTGCTGGTTCTTTTAACTTTATTATAACTGCTATTATAAAATATACGAAATAATTCGATTTTAACATTTAACATTATTTACCATATTACCTTGAGGTTATTATTAATCCTACACCTTTATTATAAAGAAAACATAACATGACTATGTGTATGGAAGGTTCCAACGGGGTTGGTGTGCGGAACACGCAGGGGTTTCACCTAGTACTACACATGGGCGCCCATATGATATTTTCTAGGGGGGGGGGGGGGCAGACGGGGGTTTGGGGCTTAACACGTTCACTGCTAAGGACGCACAGACACTGAACACTATGAGAAGCGGTCGACGCACAATGCATTGCGTGCTTCGTACGCCAACCTCCGAATTGGGAGTATTTTCAATACAAACTGCATTGCCTGCTTCGCACTCCAAACCCCGTATTAAATGTATTTTCAACACACAATACATTGCGTGCTTCGCACGCCAACCACCGTAATGGGAGTATTTTCAATACACAGTGCATTGCCTGCTTCACGTATAGGAAATACGAAATTTGTCTAACAGTGAACGTGTTAAGGAGTACCCTCCCCTCCTTCGGCAAAAGGAGGCCAGGAATATTTTTGACCTCCCCAAGAAAACTTTTAAAATTTGGGAAACCAATTTGGCTGTTTAGGTGAAATGTTAACCCACACAGCATTGCTTGTACCTTTACACCGTCAGTGAATACATAAAGACCTATAACACTCCTAGAGGCCGCACCAAATAGTGACCCAGGAGCTCATGCTTGAACTCTTGTAAAACATAAAATAAGTATGTGTAAAATCAAACGGCACATAACTTTTAAAACATATTTTAGTGCTAATCTCTTTAAACAAAAATAACTTACTATAATTTAATAATAGTCTATATATATTTTCCTTTATCTGGGGGGGGGGGGGGGGTGCCGTGGCCCCCTCTTCTCATAGGTATGGGCGCCCATGGTACTACATAATATGAATAATATGCAGTCTTGTTTGACAGTTTAGCTATTAATGTCGACAAATGCATGCTCACCAACCTAGGGTTCAACATGCTCCTTAAAATTGTTTAGTTTATTTACACATCTTGGTTACTGTCAAAAGATACTGTCTTTTGATGACAGTCGTTTAAAAATTTGTTTCAGTGATCAAATGCGGTTATGTTGCAGATCCAGCAAATTTAAGGGTCTGCTGTAGTGGCGGGCATCTTGGAATCTATCCCTTAAGAGCAATGTTACATTTAAAACCATTTATTTAGTTTATTTTTTTATCATACAATTATTTATAATGTCTCAGTTCATTTGTCCCATAGTTGACAGTTTTTTAAGTACTAAGTTTTTAACTTTTTTCCTTACACAATAAACATTTTTCAACTAAAACTAAATCACAAGTCGGATCCGCAATTTTATAAACAATATTCAGTTTTTTTTTAGCACTCAATTACAAAAAGATGGATTTATAAAATGGTTGTAAATGATGCAATGTCAAAGCGCAAAGCTGCAAGAAATTGCACTGTTTAGATACGGCTATAGGGTGAAGCGCTAGAGTTGCCGGTTGCTTTCTTTTTTTACTGTAGCAGACCCTTAAAATAAAACTTTCTTCCGCTGCTCTTCATTCTGGTGTTGCTTTTGGCTTCCTTTACAAATCGACTCCTAGCTCTTCTCTCACTACTCCCACACAATTCCTCACTCCCAAAGTCTTCAGATTCTTCTCCACCTCATGAGTGTCTCTCCCCTCCCCACACCGGTCATATTCCCAAAATCAACTGATTGGCTTACTTTTCCATCATCTGCACCTACTCCAGCCAATTGATTCTTCAAGCTTTTATGAATCGTACATTATCTTGTGTCCTGATAATTTCGTCAATTTCATCATTTCTCAAGATTCTCCATTCTCCTTGTTCGCTTTCATGCAGAAATTTTTCGAACAATCTATCTTCCAAAGATTCTTAAAAGCCACCTCATATGCACAGTCAACTCATCAACGCCATACGCTACCACTAGCCGGATTAAAATCTTATATACTTGATTACAAGTTTTGATGTTATAAAACTTAGATTCGCAAAGAACGTTCAGTTCACTTGAATGATCCTTTTGTTGACTTCTTGAGATGTTTCGTTTTCTATTTTGAGATCAATTTCTAGATATATCACATACTATTAACACTTTAAAAGTGTTGTTTCCTAATTTCTTTCTCCAATCATTTTTCTCGTATGTGAAACCATAACCTTCATATGTTCTGTCAAATCATGCTTGTACAAATAAATAATATGTACATTAAACGCTTAAAATCTGAAAAATTTAAGACCAAAAAGATTCATCTAATCGGTATGTGCTGCGTATTTAGTAATTTGACTGTGAGACATAAGCCTGGAACGATCTTTAAAAATCGATTACCGCCATTAACTGTTCAAGTAATACATGCTTTTAAAATCCTGGCATTTGCATGAATTTAGTTTAGTGTAAAACTTAACAAGTTACAAAAATTTTTGTTTCGAAACTTTTGTTTTTGAGTGTCTTATTCCGACTTGTTTTTCAATACATGTTTTTGTTTGACAATAAAACATATTCCAAACAAACGCAAGAACTGCCACACGACTGCTACAAGATAACATAATAATACTGTATGTTCTAGAAATTTGGCAGTGATTTAAAAATGTTAAATCCAGAATATGCATTTATGTAATTATTTTAAATGATTTTAGTGGACATTTGTTTCGCAAATATTGTACCGGCCGAAGTAGACACAATATTGCATTATGCATATGGAGTAACCAAAGGCGTCAAATGCAAGCAGTGAATTTTTAAATTTCATTTTGAAGGTGGAATATTTGAAGTATCATCTAAAACTGTTTAGTTTATGCTGAAACACTCTCTCTTACTGTAAAACTAAACTTAATTAATAAAACTTAAAATAAAATGCAACACGTAGTTTACATCAAATACTAACACATTAAATCCTAAATCATTATAATCTTCTACCTCATATTAACATTAACTTGTATTTCCACAAACGTGGCCTAAGTCAGCCATTTACCGTGACGTCACAATGTTCCACAACCCGCAATGTGTGGCGTGATATATTTCCCATAAGGCAGACGACGCTCACATTCAAATCAATATTAATAAAGTAGGAGATTATTTTGGTGAGTATAAAGTACAGTAGACGATTAATTTTGGTGGGTATAAAGTAGGCGATTAGCAATCGTGAGTATAAAGTATGTCTGGATATTGCAAGTATAAAGTAGGCGATTAGTTTTAGCGAGTATTGATTAAAGTAATCGATGAATACGTTTAGTAGGCTTAAGCGATTAGTTACGACAATCATAAAGTAGGCGAGTATTACTACATAATCATTATTCAATCCAGTAAGTAAAATTATGTAAAAACCACTACCTATTTATAGCACTGTTGGTGGGATTACTAATACTGACATTTAAATTTTGTTTTAAAAGTATGGGCGAATAACAGCTGATTTCATACTGAAACAATAATTTGTATTTATAATTTTTATAGTAGGTTTGTGTTCAGGAATAGGAATAAGTCGTACTGTGTTTTTCCTTTCTTTTTTCTCCTTTATAATAAGTCCTGTTATATCGTGAACTTTACAGTTTGCTACCTTAGCTTATGATATAATTGACCCTACACCTATATTATTATTTTTTTTTCAATATGTGTGTGTAATTTGGAAGAGGGGTGGCGTGTGAAGCACACAGGGTGCTCAACTAGTAACGTTTAAATTTTAAAATCTGCCTTTAGTAATCTAAGTTTGTTGATACAACCTATAAAAATTAAGTAGTTCCCTTTAACGATGAACCAAAAATATAAAAACTATTCGCAGAACAAGAAAAACGTTAACATTTTAGATTTGAAACAGGGTGTTTTATTTATTTATAAAAACCGATATTAAAAATTACAGTTTTCTTGTCACTGTGCCGTTTTCTTTGTACGTTGGAATAGGTTTTGACAAAATATATTTCGATATATATTGGTGAACATAAAATACTGCTTGGTACCGTAATGTGATCAATTTTCAGGTTACGTTTAAACTGAACATCAACGTTAAACAAGCACCTATAAGGTTGTGTAGCTCATTTGGTGACCCGCGATCCTGTAATTAAATTCAGGACTGTCTGGCTACGTACGTAGGATTATTTCGTGTATTTATCTTGTCCGACCTATATAAGTCCTATGTGCATCAAAAATATAAATAGAACGTCTATCGCTGGATTATTTACTGGCAAAAAATCATAATACTGAAACAGTTTTATTATGAAAGACGTTTTACATGTATTTGAAGGTAACGGTCTTATAAAGAGAGTGAGGTTTCTATTTAAAATAGATGGAAACAAACAGTGTTATATAGGTTTCCATCTACAGAAATGTTGAATATCCAATCATACAATTCCTCTCAATGGGAATTTTTTAACCGAATTAAGATCGATATTAACATTCAATTACCATGTAACTATAGCCCAGTCGGTATAGGTTACAACTAAAAGTAATTTGCAATACGGCTGATTTTTTTTTTATAAGTACATTCAAGTATGTAGATTAACATAAAAAAAAGTTTATTAGTCTATCGATTTCCCAAAGTCGAAAATAAAATCGATTATCATTTTTTTCCCGATTATCCTTAATATTTCAAGCTGGGATAAAGATAGAGGAAAATAAAAAATACCACCGTGTAGAAGAGGTATTTTTCAACAAAAAAGGACATATGTATTTATTTCGTTCGAGCAATGGTTTGTCTGGAAAAAAATCGATAATGCAGGTATGTATTTTGCAGCAGGGGAAATCACTAAAAGGGGACATCTTATTCATATGAAGCGTTGGCTCATTCTAAATTGGCCAAATTTTATATATCGAATTGAAACTTGACATAACATATATATTTTATACTTGGTAAAATATATATTTTAAACATTTATGCTGAGTCTCAGCTTGTTATCTTGAAAATGACCCGATCTAGGAGTCGATTTCGATTATCGATTTTAGGAGTACCGGACTCACGATCTAATTTCAATCTAGCTGATCTATGAAATCAGCTGTTCCTTTTAAATATTAGAGCAAACAGCTGATTACTGTATCAACCATAAACATATTTATTTATTATTTAGTACGGCGTTCCCACTGACGTAAAACATTTAGTATAGTTTGTGTTGTTTTCACGTTTAAGAATGGCGTTGTTTTTCAAAAATATACAAAAACACGCGTGTATTTAATTGAAACTTTGCGTCAAAATCTAAAAGCAATCGGTGATGAACTTTAGGAGATTTAAAATTTTGAACTTACGAACATTTACATTTACATTTTTATAGATTATATTACTGAATATATTCCAGATCTTTCAAACTTTAATTAAATATGAGCTCTCAGATTTACATCTAGTCCAGTCGGTATAGGTTACAACTACCAGTAATTTGCAATACGGCTGAATTTTTTTTTATAAGTACATTAAAGTATGTAGATTAACATAAAAAAAAGTTTACCAGTTTATCGATTTACCAAAGTCGAAAAAAAAATCGATTATCATTTTTTTTCGATTATCCTTAATATTTCGAGCTATATATATATACTTTAAACATTTATGCTGAGTCTCAGCTTGTTATCTTGAAAATTACCCGATCTAGGAGTCGATTTCGATTATCGCTTTTAGGAGTACCGGACCCACGAACTAATTTCAATCTATTCCAGTTTCGTCAATTTTTGGAATATCAACATCAGATTTGTTTTACAAGTTGAGTACACCAGTATAAATATTCTTAGTAAGTATGAACGATTTTTTTCATGTTATTTTTAAAAACGAGGCGCTTGAAAATGGTCTTCTGTTTTACCTATCTCGTTTTAACTGTAACACCTTTGGATTCAACGACACCATTTTCAACATTTTTGAACATATCGATTTAAAAATTGGTACAGAAGTTAAAAACACAATTGTTTTTTGCTATACTTATTTTAAAAACTATATTTAAAAAATTGACTAATCTGCAGCCGATTAACTCTAGCGTTTTGATGAAAAATCTAAAAAGGTCTAAAATTATACTTTTTTAAGTTACTTTTGCTTTGAAAAGTAAATAATAATACAAGGTTTATACTCCTTGATCTTGTTTGAATCTATATATTTAACTTGTAAAAAAACTTTCAGGTTGATATTTTGAAAATTTTCTAAACTGGAGCTGTTTAAAATGAATTGGTGGGTCCGGTACTCCTAAAATCGAGAAACCCACTGATAAGTCAAGTGGCTCTAGATCGGGTAATTTTCAAGATAACAAGCTGAGACTTAGCATAAATGTTTAAAATATATATTTTAACTCCTTTGTCAAGTTTCAATTCGATATATTAAAATTCGGCCAATTTAGAATGAGCCAACGCTTCATAATATATGAATAAGATGTCCCCTTTTAGTGATTTCCCCTGCTGCAAAATACATACCTGCATTATCGAATTTTTTTCAGACAAACCATTGCTCGGACGAAATAAATACACACTGCCTTTTTTGTTCAAAAATACCTCCCGTACACGGTGGTATTTTTTATTTTTCTCTATCTTCATCCCAGCTTGAAATATTAAGGATAATCGAAAAAAAATGATAATCGATTTTTTTTCGACTTTGGGAAATCGATAGACTGGTAAACCTTTTTTTATGTTAATCTACATACTTTAATGTACTTATAAAAAAATTCAGCCGTATTGCAAATTACCGGAACTTTTGGTCTAAATTTACCTCTACCGACTGGCACTAAAAAGTGTTTTGAAATAAATTTCGTACAATTGTATGATTTGAAAGTGAGACTCGAATCTATAAATCTTCTATTACTATTATGGAGAGACTATATACCTCTATGCATTTTCACTATATGGACCATACATCTTGGTAACGTTCATTTCTGTATAAAATGATATATCATGATTTACAAAAAAAAAAAAACTTATGCAAACTTTTCGTTTTGCTTATCAGTTACATAAAAACAAACTTTATATGAACTAATTATATTGAATTAAATACTTAATATTAAAGTGCATCATATCTGAAATAATGATTAACATTGAGTTCTTCGCTGTTCTTTTTCACTAGTAACTATGCTTTTATGATGTGCTATAATTAGTTAAGTGTTTTATGGAAGCGCCATTTTAAATTTAAGTTTTATTATCCCTCTCAGCTTCTCGGTTGTTTTTATGTTAATATGTGTTTAAAATAGGTTAAAAGCTTCTCACAGAGTGGAATTCCAAGCTCTAAGCTATTCACACGCCCAGAAACTATATTAAAGTTCAGTAATTTATGTTGATTATTACAACAAAAGGATAATATCGTTGAAATTTTTTTGACCAAAAATTGCATCTTTAGAAAACCACAATAGTATGAAATAATATGTCCTTGGCTGCACTAAAGTATAGTACACGTTTTGTGATTTTTCGGGCACTCTGTAGGCCTATAATATTTGGATGTGAATTTTGGTACTCCCTGTATAAAGTATACTTTACAATCTACCTTACGCTGTTTGTTGATTCCTTCTGTACTAACTAGGAAACATCAGGCCTATTGAGCAGACTATATTTTAGTCTGATAACAGAATTGCAGAGAATAGGAGTATATTAGAAATAAGTATAGTTTTGCGATCCGCCACCAAAAACACACTTGTTTTGTATTTTTATGGTTTAACCTTTGAATTCATTTTTAGAATGGTTAGTACAACTAAAAAGAATGTTTGGGGGGTGGGAGGGAAGAAACATTTTCCCCGCACATTTATGTATTTTTAAACTAAACATTTTAATTTTTTTATCGCTTTTTTAAGGTTTTTTGATTTTTAATAACTTTTTTTGCCTTTTAACCAGTTTGAACAGTATTTTTAAGCCTATAATATAAAGAAACTTTTTTTGGTTTTTTGTATGAAAACCATGTGCCGTTTCTAACAATAAAGTTATAAGGTTATATTTAAAAATATATTTTTCAAACTTTTGTATTACTATAAAAAAAATGTGAATTTTGTATTTTTATGGCTATAGTGTTTTCCATGCCCAAAAATCTTTTAAATATATCCAAGATAAAGTTGTAAAATTTTCGATAGCCTAGGTCTAATACTTTAAATGTCATTTAAACATAAGTACATCCAAACATGGAAAAAGTAAACGTTCGGGAAACGGAGTTCAAAGTTTCAACACTTTGTACTCCCGAATTGCACTACCTTTTTAATTAATATTTTTTTTTTAATATGAAAAATGACCACAAAGGCCTAAAAATTTGAACAAATACTTAGAAAAGTATGAAACACACAAAAATTAAATAAAAAAAATTCAAAATATTCCAAAAATGCAGATTTTTAGTGGCAGATCGCCTTAACAGGGAAATACAATTAATATTTGTGTATGCATGTAGTACAAGCAAATTTATATTTTAAAAAACTTCGTAGTATGTCCGCGTCACTGATGACAAGATAGTTGTTAGTTCGATTAACATATTTGTGATTTTTAAATATTAACTTTAGGAAAAGCATTTCCAACGTGGGCTAACCGGTCACAAATGGTCCGATCACTGCATTAGGTTTATTATAATTTCAATAAAATGTAAGCGTGGTTTATCCATACGTGCAGCTATAAATCCATAACCCACTCCTTGGCGGTTATATGGTACGGTACGATCCATTGAGAAGGTTTCAGTTTACAGCTGCAAGTGTTTTTTGTTTAAAGATATGGTGGTCAAAAGAGCGCGTCGCACCAATGGACATCTTATTAGACGTCGGTGAAGCAGCTGGAAATCGAGTACCAAAGTGGCCGATTCTAGAGAGAATGTTCCTGAATGGTCTAGGATCACTCAGAATTTTCTAGAATATTCTAAAATGTTTCTGAATGTTGTAGAATGTTCCAGAATGTTATAGAATCTGTTAGAAGATTCTGTTCGAGAAGCTATGAAGCGAGAGTTCCAAACCTTGGGAAGTTATATATGTGGGAGAGAAAACGCATTTGCATTTCGATTGTTTTTGTGTAAGCTGTAAAATATTGCTCTAGGAATATGTTGTTGGTCAAATGGTATGGAAGCCCTTCATCCATCAAGAAGATTTCGGTTTGTTGTTGCAGTTGATGGGTTCGGAGACATGGTAGTCAAAAAGGCTCATCACTTCAATAAACTTATTATTTGGACTGAGTAAAGCTGTTGAGAATCGAGTGCCGAAGTAGCAGAGATGTGTTAGAGTGTTGAAGAAATGTTATAGAATCTTCCAGAAGGTACAAGAATGTTCTAGAATGTGCCAAACTGTTCTGGAAAATCAGCGAATCGGATGGAAATCGAATGACGAAGTGGCCAGAATGTCCTAGAATGTTGAAGAATATTCTAGAATATTCCAGAATGAACTAGAATATTCAGAGTATTTAAGACGGAATGCTATAAAATTTTGGATAATCTTTTAGAATGTTATATAATTTTCTAGAAGGTTCGAGAATGTTCCCGACAGTTGTGGACAATGGAAGGCACTTCCAGTTCCGGAACGTTCGAGAAATTAAGTTGCATTATAGAAGAGCAAAAACATTTGAATTTCCTTTATTTTCGTCCAAGGTATATAATATGATTCGTAAAAAATATTTTAAGTCAAATGTAGACTACCCTAAGATGTGAAATGCACCTCTAACAAACTGGAGGAAATCCTGGTTTTTGTGCATATTGGCTCATAGCTTATAATGAATGTGAGCCTAAATGGGTGACATAGATTGATTTGGACGGAATTAAATATCTGATTTTAGGCCAGTGAACTCCCAATATTTAGCCGATACTTCTTTCATTCGTTTATTAGCGAATTTCCATAGAAAAAATGAGCTATTGCAGTGGCTCTTATGGTAAGACCCAAGGTTGGGAGTAGCGAATGAGCACTGATCGTGGTCC
>JAGFPH010005368.1:44930-61230 GCA_018207615.1 Philaenus spumarius
ACTAACAGACTGGTTTAGGATGGAAAATTTAGCCTCAAACTGACTCTCCCCCACCTTTGACGATAAACTGTGACATCAGCTATTGTTTGTGTACAAGCCATTTTTAGCACGACCACTCTAAACATAGATCCAGAATTATTAAATTCTTACCATTCAATTGTATCTCTTGTGTTGTCAGCATCAAAGTCAATATTCAGTTTACTTTGTTCAGTGAAATTGATTCAATCAGGAACTACTTTAGCATTATAAAAGAGCTTAAATACTTTCTGAACCAGAGCAAGACAGAGTATAAACGCATTAGCTTGCAAATATAATGTAATTAATGAATGCAACGTGGATTTAATTCAGTAGAGTTGGATTATCCGTGACACAGTTTAATAAAACCTTTTAGAGAATCATTTATGGAGTTGAAATAAAATTTGTCACAACTTTTGATTGTTAAAGGTTTCTAAGTATTAGCTACAATATTTAATACAAGTTATTTCATTGCTTTATATTTAGCTTAACGTCTATGTTTTACCCCAGTTAGACTAATAAAAGCGGGGGAATAGCGTAGGTCAAATATCTCTTAAGTCAGCAACAACCGTCATCTAATGTTTTATTAACAAGCCACTGACTTTGCATGGAAGTAGAATTTACAGAAAAAAATTTAATTATATTCTTGTATCAGGACTATCCGCGACTTTCTTGCAGATGTGAATAAATGAATGAAATGAATATCTGGTAAGTATTGAGAGTTCACTTTCACAAAACCCTATAGTAAATTCCATCCAAAACAATCTATGTTTGCCATTTAGGCTTATATACATGATTAACTACGCTAAAGTAAGCGCAAAAAATACGATTTTCGCGAATATTTACACGATTTTCTACGATCAATATTTTATACTTTTGATGGAAATAATCGAAATTAAAAATGTAGGTCTCTAGCCAGTTCATTGCCTGTTTCCGCTTTCAAGAATATTGTAGAACGATTTCTCGAACGTTCCAGAACTGTAAGTCCCTTCCATTTTCCAGAACCGTCTGGAACATTCTCTCGGACCTTCTGGAAGAACATAACTTAGTGGAACATTCTAAAACATTCCCCAACATTCTATAACATTCTCTCTTAAATATTCTGGAATACTCTAGAACATTCTGGGGGAGATGCGGAATACTACCCCCCGGAAAACTACCTCCCCCAGGTGAAACGTGACGTCACGAAATATGCCAACTAACCAATATGGGAGCCGAGTCCGCAACTGGAATACTACCCCCATCCTAGCAAAAGCGGGTCGCCGGAATACTACCCCCCGGAAAACTACCCCCCCAAGCAGGTTCCTACAATTATACTGTTATCGGCAACATACTGTGACTAAACAGTTTAGGTTAGTCCTCTAGTTTTTTTTTTATTCTAATTATATCGAAACTTGAGTGTGCGTGACTGGAAAACTGCCCCCCCGATCTCTGACGTCAAAATGACGTAGTAACTTGCTTGGGGGGTAGTTTTCCGGGGGGTAGTATTCCGGCGACCCATTCTGGGAACATTGTGCAAGCTTCTAGTACATTCTGGCCACTTTGGCCCTCGATTCCTAGCTGTTTTACTAACTTTCCATAATAAGTCCAATGGTGCGTTTTTTAAGACATCTATATCTACGTACCCAAGCCCGGCAGTTCAAACACGTAACCTTCTTCGTAAATGGAGAGTGTTGGCCTTCCATACGGGCTTAGTGAAACTGCCTCGACATTTTGGGTACTTTTGAAATGATGAAATTGCCCCGCTCATTAAAGAGGATTAAGAAGGGTCGCCTCGCAAGACTAGAAATGCTGAAATTGCCTCGAGCGCTTGGCCAGGTAGTCGCTACGGGACTGGGGAAAAAGGGAATTATTTTTGTCCCTGCGTCCTGTCAGTGACTGCAGTCTTCTAAAACTGCCTTCGACTGCTTTTCCTGCCGTCGACAACCTAACCTAACCTAGCCCCTAATAATACAACCGATTGTATTACACTAAGGTTTATCAGCTAGACATTCCTGATATTGGTGACAGTTATTAGAAGACTACAGTCACTGACATTACGCAGGGACAAAAATAATAACGCAGGGCAGGCGCTGTGGCAATTTCAGCATTTCTGGTCTGGCGAGGTGACCCTTCTTGGTCCTGTTTAATGAGCGAGGCAGTTTCATCATTTCAAAAGTACCTAAAATATCGCGGCAGTTTCATCGCCCCCTTCCATACCATATAACCCCAATTTGCCCTTGGGGCTCCAAGGGTTAGTTGATGACTTATATAGCCACGAACTGACGAATCAGGCATAAATTTATTATCTATATAATTGATCGAGTTCATAACTATTCAAAGTTTGAAATATAGTAAAACATAATTTTGTCACGTTTTCTTTAACCTTTGAATTACAGTTTTCGTCAAACTCGGCCTGCAGTTGTTTTATTTGCATCTCATTTATACCTGTTACAAGTGTCATAGGCATTTTCTTCAGAAAATATTTATATTTTAAACGTACCTTAACGAATCCGGGGTATCCACTAAATGCAACTATTAAAAATGGCTCGTTGTCCCTCAGAGTCCCGAGTGAAATATACTAATTAATAATTATTAATTTCCTTACGTATTTCCCTTATGAAGACGGAGCAGCGCACAACACAGGTAAATCAATATCCAGTAACTAGTTTCCAGCTGTAGCAGAATGGGTTAACTCCTTCAGCTTCTTGGCCACCCCACGTCCTCGATTTATATAAAAATATATATACTAGGTGTTTTGTAACGAAGTCACAATAATTAGGACTCTTTTAATCTACGGGTAAACTTTAAATGGAGTACTTGCTTTTTTTTGTAAGCTTGAAATTTGTGTAAGCGTCATTAAAATCCAAATTGGCGGCTAAATGTTGTATGAATTAAAATCCCAAATACTTTATAGTTACCGTTGATTTGAGCCAGCTTATGTCTGTTTTTTATTTCTTTTAAAATAATGTAATTTTATATACACTGCCTGGACTAAGTTTATTAATTTTTTTACTGGATTCCGTAATGGAAAGTGCGGGAAAACTTGTCATGAAAATTCATCAATCGTTAAATTCCAGGGACTTTGAGTGACTGTTATCGGAATGAAATAGCTTTAAAATGTTGAGCAAATTCGATAACACAATAAAAAGTAGGGGTTATTGTTAAACATTTTAAACTACTGTTTTCGATTTTATGGTAGGCCTATTTTATTTAAAATTTCAAGAGTAGGCTACTTATCTTTAAAGAGGACAAAAAATAAGAAAAGGTTTCCGATTTGAAGATGTCTCTGATATTAAAAGAGTTTAAGTGTTCCCAATTGAGTAGGTAATAGTTGCAAAGAACAGCCTGCATATACCAGGTGACTTAAAAGTCCCACCCTCCCTATTATTTTTTTTATTAATGGACTGATTTGCTTTGGGGATTGCTAACATGAACAAAAATTGATTTTTTGGCGTATCGTAAATTTCAATCGTTAATTATCGATTTTTAACTATCTTTAATAATATAAAATCAGTAAAAAAGGATAAAAAAGCAATTAGCGTAAAGTTAAGTAAAGCTAAGTTCTCTGGAATTCCCAGGTACTTGACTTTTTACTATTAGGAGTCGACAAACATGCACAGTTATGAAGGTTGTATCAACAAGTCCATTAATTTATACTAATTACTATGTTTTATAACTTAGAATGAGTGACCTACTGGAGGAAATCCTTGTAAAAAATAACAGATGTATCAACTTGAACGTTTCAATGTTATTTAAATGGGAAAGATTATAACTTTGATTGGCCATTATGTTGGATGCAGTCGACATACAGACCTCCGGCTTACGCCAATCTTCTTATTTTATCAAGGCCTTTAAAATGAGGTGTCACTCAATAGGGGTTCTCTTTAAAACTTTCGACTTACCCCCAAAATACCCCATTTTTGGGGGAGGGGTCGAAATTTACGATACGTCAAAAAACTGCATTTTTGTTCATGTTAACAATCCCCAAAGCAAATCTGTCTATTTCCATTAATAAAAAAAAAAAAATAGGGGGAGTTTTAAGACACCTGGTATATTTACACTATATTAACATATTTCCACAGTGTTAGCATCACTTAAGAAGGGCAGTCTAAAATGAAAAAGAAAAAGAAGATCTGAAAACTAACTCACAACTAAATAAATACAGTATTACTTTATTTTGTTTTGTAATGATTTTTTATCGTGTTTTGTTTTTGTGTGTTACTGTTATAGTTTTGTTTGTTTGTTTTTACGATGTTCAAAGTTAAAAGTTCAATTAGGTTAGATTGTTTTATACTCATTAGCATAATAATGCTCTACTTACATAAGTAACTATTGTTATGATCTAGGTTATTTAAACTGTTCAGAATATTTAACTGTGTAGGATATTCCAAAGAATCTGTCAGGAACGCTAGATAAGTTTACGTGATTATCTTTCTACTTGAGACTTACTGGCGTCAAAAATTTGAAACACTAACTCGATTTCATTGTAATGTTTTCGAATTTACTTTGAACATAAAAATAAAACGAATAATTCCTTCTCATTACTGTCGGAAATGCAAATGAAGCGCGTCAAAGAATCCCCCAAAATCCAAAGTTAGCACCAAGGTGTGACGTTACAGATTCTTCGAGCTGGTGGTCCTTCCCCAACAATTAGCCATCTGCTTGTAAGACCCTCGACTCCATCAATCACTCCACGACCTCCAGAACTTCCAGGCGTCGTCTTCTGTCTCTCAACAGAAGAAGGGGAGCTTGGAAGAACAAAAAACTTAATCTCTTACGGAACCGGTTGACACATGTGCTGCGGACGGATTAGTTATGGCCGACTTGGTGTTGTTATGATGTTCGGCGTCGGGTTTGGATTTATGTAAACAGAATTCCGTTTACAATTTGTCCGAGAAACTAATTCGAGTTTAATAGTTTGTAGACGAACTAGATTAAAGAAATGTACAGTTCTATTCGTATGTATGGTGACGCAAACATAACCTCAAAATGGAACTAGTAGACTAATAAAGACTAAACAGCTGTTAAGTGGAAACATATGGTAATCATATTGTTTTAACTTATCACCGTACAAAGTGGTTCGAAATTTCGCGGTAAAATTTCTTAAGCTAAACTAAAGAAAAGTGCATTGAGTTGAAGTATATACGTTTTACGAAATTAAAACAGAGCATGCGTGGTGCATATTGTTCAGTTAAAATTTAGATAACTGCCATTACGCACTTTATTTATATTGCACCTAGAATGTTTTACTAAATTGCAGAAAACATTTTGCTACATACAGAATTTAACACTTTTTTTAAAGTATAACGTAAGTGTGGTTTAGTTTATAACGTATTTGATTGAACCACTCGAAATCAGTTTTGAAAAATCAAAATGCCTGTAACCCAAAAATTTGAAATACTCATAAATATCGTTGTGTGGCATATCGTTCGAAAGCTTACTTGATTCTACATTGAAAAAGAATAATAATTAGTATTTAAAAATAAACAGTACAGCAAAATGGGGCGCAAAATCAGAAAACCAGATTTCGTTGTTTTTTGGCCGCCATTTTTAATCGGTTAAAGATATGGATGTGAAAATTTCACCGTTGGTTTTCTCTTGAAATTATACATCGAAATGATGTATCACATGACCACCTTCCCATTAAAAAAATCAAAGTTATATTCAAAATGGCGGATCCATGATGGCAGATACATTTTTTAAAATCTTAATAAAATAGTATTTTTACATAGAGTAGGTTCCTCAATCACATCTACCTTCAAATTTTCTTTATATACGAAATATTAAACCAGTTCGGGACGTTTTGTATACCTTGTATAACCGCTATATGCTATAGAACCATAATATGGTATGTAACCGTAATATGCTATATAACCGTTATATGCTATAGAATCTAGATATGCAGTATAAAAAATATGTAATACATATCTTAAAATATGATGAAAAAATATATGTTTAAACAAAATTATATAAATTATATTTGTAGGATTAATTCGATCAGTTTGAGTACAATTTTCCGCCAATCCTAGCTTAACCCTTTTATTTGAGTTCGTCGACGCTTTTCGGAGTTTCTCCATTCTCGAGACTTTCTTCAGTATTGGCGGAAAATTGTACTCAAACTGATTTAAAAAAAAAAACTTTAACATAAAAATCCACAAATAATAAGTTTACTAACTCAAAGG
This sequence comes from Philaenus spumarius, assembly GCA_018207615.1. Taxonomy (NCBI): domain Eukaryota; kingdom Metazoa; phylum Arthropoda; class Insecta; order Hemiptera; family Aphrophoridae; genus Philaenus; species Philaenus spumarius. The sequence continues at coordinate 51,110 of JAGFPH010005368.1, forward strand.
CATTTGAACGACAATGTCGCCATCTTTATTGATGCACGAACTACAATATAAAAACTATAACCACCACTGTGCCTTTCTTCTTTATAGTAGCTCGTGCCTCACTGAAGATGTAGACATTGTCGTGGATCGAGTTTGAGTTAGTAAACGTATTAGTTGTGGCATTTTGTGACCAAGTTGTATTTTATCAATTTAACTTCGCATGAGTAAAGATTCGCATTATTTATTATAGATTATATTATACCTATACATGTATAACTGAAATATGCTATATAATCGTGATGTGTTAGCCTGTATAACTTAGGCTATTTAATCGTGATAATCTACATAACTGAGATGTGTTATATAATTGAATACTATGCTTTACAACTAAGATATGCTAGATAACCTAAATATGCTATATTATCATCTTGTCATATCTGTGTTAAATAATCGAGATACGCTATGACCGAGTAAACTTAGTATTGTTATACGGAAATATTTTAATTAGCTAAATTTTGTTTTGTATTTAGAGTTGAAATTCAAATTCAAAATAATAATTTATTACCAGTTAAAAGAGACTAGTTTAAAGTTTAGGCAATTTTTTAAGAAGTTTCGAAACCTTTTCGTAATAGCTGACAGTGCGGAACCGTTGCTTTGTGGGTCAAATTTCTAGTTTAACTTACAATTAATTGAGAAAACCCTAACCTACGTTACCTCGGTGGCAATAATTAAACCATTAGAAAAGATTTCATAAAAAAACACGTAAGAAGTTTTAAAGACACTGTACATCATATTTTTTTGAAAATTTCAAACACTACACTTGTCATACCACTTTTTTTACAGAAATTAAAAATTCCAACTGGGTGAAATTAAAATTCCAGTGCATTTTTTGTTAATTGCTCCCACAACTTGAAAAATTATCGTCAGTGGCCGAAAACGGGTGTGAAATTACTTTTGAACTTTAAAGTACTGCTCAGTGTGTACTGAATATTGTTATGTCTTTTTTGGGTCAGTACCGGTTGATAGGAATGTACAAACTGCGACAAAATCTTGCTTTTGTTATACTTGCACAATTTTAGATAGAAAAATGCATGTGCAAAATGTATACTAAAGTCAAATAGATTTTAATAAAAGTAGAAATCGACGTATTGTCTTTAAACGATTTATATTTATACCCACTCTTTTATTATTTTTGTGAGGGGAAATGCCTGTGAATTTTATGTTGTAAATTAATTTACTAATATTAATAAACAATAACATTGTTGTACAAAACACACCTGGCACAGACATTTCACACGTTTCGCACATATTTGGTGTATCTGACGGCTCGTGAAGTTAAAATTAGATACACTGTCTGCCCCAAATAGTTCCAATATCCATTTCAATTTTATAATTTAATTTGTTCTCCCTTTTTTATAACACTCTTGTTTTTTGACGAACTGTGATCCCTATTCTGTTTTTAAATTAGTTTCTAATGGTGGATTGATTTTATTTTTACAACTTTTTGTTCGGACATTTAACATCGTTTTTATAGATACAAAATAATACACGACGCTCGACGTTTCGAGCGTATAGATCAACTCTCGTGTCAAGTGAAAAACAAAAACCAACACATGTATAAACTGAATAGAAAACCTATACCTAGATGACGTGGTTTAACGTCGAACCTAAAATAAACCAAACAAAAGTAACAGTAATAAGGAAGGCAGAAGTAGAATACTAGGGCTGATTTGTCAAGAAAACTAAATACAAACAGAAAGAGAGAAACCACGGTCACCATGCACAGAAACAAACACAGAATCACCGATGAGCAAAACAACAAGGCGGCGGCGTTTACAGAAAAAAATATCACTGTTCTGAAGCAGGTCAAAAGAAGTAAGAGTAACAGGTCTCCCCCCTCTGTTTTATGTTCCTAGCACGGGCTCTTGTTATAGCAAACTTTAGAGTTTTATCCGATCAAATTACAACCTTTTTTGAATTAAATAAATTGGATTTTTTTTTATAATTCGTGTTTAAGCGTGAGCAATACCACTCGAGTAAAAACATCGAATTCAGTGAGCGGAGCCATCCTTGAGAGGCTGGCCTATGAAACTGCATTGGTAATGCGCTCTAGCGCGACCACAATATCGCTTGTAACACTTTCGTTTTTACTAATTCCGTTCTTATTTTTAGTTTCTGCCATGTGCGAACGACATTTAAACTTGCAGAAACCTACAATATATATAGTTAGTAGGTAACAAAATTCGCCCCGTATCAAGTAATTCGACCAAGTATAAAAGCGATCAAAACAGCTGTTTACAAACAAGCCAATTTATACAGTTTTAGCACGTTGGAAATAGAGTGGAATAGAACTGAGATTAGGTATAATCCAAAATCAACTGTTCATTGGATAGTTTTTAATTAATGTTAAAAACACAAGCTAATTTATACTGCTTTAGCACGTTGGAATTAGAATAAATTGGTCCTGATTTAACGATTTATTTTGTAAAAAAAATTTAAACTCGGCAAAGATAAATAAATTCTAATAGTCAATTTTATAATATTAGCCCAGTCGGTATAGGTTTACTACCAGTAATTTGCAATATGGCCGATTTTTTTTATAAGTACCTTAAAGTATGTACATTAACATAACAAAAAGTTTACCAGTCTATCGATTTCCCAAAGTCGAAAAAAATAAATCGATTATCATTTTATTTTTCGATTGTCCTTAATATTTCGAGCTATGATGAAGATAGAGAAAAATAAAAAATACCACCGTGTAGGGGAGGTATTTTTCAATAAAAAAGGACATAAATATTTATTTCCTACGAGCAATGGTTTGTCTGGAAAAAATTCGATAATGCAGATATGTATTTTGCAGCAAGGGAAATCACTAAAAGGGGACATCTTATTCATATATAAAGCGTTGGGTCATTCTAAATTGGCCGAATTTTAATATATCGAATTGAAACTTGACATAGGAGTGGGTAAAATATATATTTAAAACATTTATGCTGAGTCTCAGCTTGTTATCTTGAAAATGACCCGATCTAGAGCCACTTGACTCATCAATGGGTTTCTCGATTTTAGGAGTACCGTACCCACGAAGTAATTTTAATCGGCTCCAGTTAAGAAAATTTTCAAAATATCAACCTGAAAGTTTTTTTACAAGTTAAATATATATATTCAAACAAGTTCAAGGAGTATAAACCTTTTTCATTATTTACTTTTAAAACCACAAGTAAATTAAAAAAGTATAATTATAGACCTTTTTAGATTTTTCATCAAAACGCTTGAGTTGATCAGCTGCAGATTAGTCATTTTTGAAAATATAGTTTTTAAAATAACTATAGCAAAAACCAATTGTATTTGTAACTTCTGTACCACTTTTTAAATCGATATGTTCAAAAATGTCGAAAATGGAGTCGTTGAATCCAAAAGTGTTATAGTTAAAACGAGATAGGTAAAACAGAAGACTATATTCAAGCGCCTCGTTAAAAAAAAAAAACAAGAACAAAATCGTTCATACTTACTAAAAATATTTATACTGGTGTACTCAACTTTTAAAACAAATTTGGTGTTGATATTCCAAAAATTGACGAAACTGGAATAGATTGAAATTAGTTCGTGTCTCCGGTACTCCTAAAATCTATAATCGAAATCGACTCCTAGATCGGGTCATTTTCAAGATAACAAGCTGAGACTCAGCATAAATGTTTAAAGTATATATTTTAACTCCTATGTCAATTTTCAATTCGATATACTAAAATTCAGCCAATTTAGAATGAGCCAACGCTTCATATATGAATAAGATGTCCCCTTTTAGTGATTTCCCCTGCTGCAAAATACATACCTGCATTTTCGATTTTTTTCCAGACAAACCATTGCTCGGACGAAATAAATACATATGACATTTTTTATTGAAAAATACCTCCCCTATACGGTGGAATTTTTTATTTTTCTCTATCTTTATCCCAGCTCGAAATATTAAGGATAATCGAAAAAAAATGATAATCGATTTTTTTCGAATTTGGGAAATCGATAGACTGGTAAACTTTTTTAATGTTAATCTACATACTTAAATGTACTTATAAAAAAAATCAGCCGTATTGTAAATTACTGGAACTTTTGGTCTAAAATTACCTCTACCGACTGGCCTATATAGGCCTGGCTCATTTCTGAAAGATAGTATTGAGGTTATGTTAATCCTGCAATCATTTTTACTATATTTAGGCCTGGTTTCAAAACTGTAGTTGACAGAAGATAGTAGAACTAGGACTAAAGTCGTAATGAAAACCTCTCACGTTTCTGAAGCTTGTATTTGAGTGAAATAATTCGTAATTCGTTTTAGAGGAATTGTGTTTGTAGGAATCTTCTTTTATATCGTCTGAAGATGGGTTAACAACCCGAAACGCGTAACGAAAAATAGAAAAATTGAGGTCACTTGACGGAACAATAAGGTAAGATACTTTTATTGTATTTGAGGTTATAATTATTCTTGCAATTACTGTTAATATTTTTAAGCCTGGTTTCATAATTTTAGTTTAACGAGATCCTCTAGCGAATTTTCCAACTGCGAGCGAAGCGAAGCAGCCATCTGAGACCGAAGGCCGAGGCGGGGTTGGGACGCTAAGGGTCCAGGGGCAGAGCCCCTAGTAAAAGTTTAATTGTGTACATGATATCATAATATTCACTATAATCATTTGATATTATTCTGCATTTAAAATCCTAAAGTCACCACCCTAAATTATTATTACAAATACTAAAAGGGTAAAGTTAAATCGCTGTAATGTATTTACACACAGACAAACGTGACCACTCTTCTGAATCTTAGAAAATGTTATTTTCACGTCTTTATTATAAAGCTAAATAAAATCTTATAATTGAATCTCTTATATATGTTGAATATGTTTTGCATTACCAACATTACAGTACAAATAATCCCTACGCATACAATTACTACTGTCACATTTAGGTACCTGATTGCACAGTTCATGAATTGAAAAGCATGTCGGTGTCGGCCTTTCATCTACTACTCTAAACTCTACCTCCTGAGAGACGCTTCAACGAACCGGGAGTATTTTAAACGAATTCTGGGACATTTTGCATATGAAAGAGAAGATAAATTTACCATATAAAAGAGAAATGCAGTTTGATAGGGTGGGACTATGATAAGTAATAAAGGCAGAAGAAATTAAATTACATCTTTTTTATGAAATTTACTGGATGAAAATGCGTAGCACAGTGTTCGTTCGAGTGGGGTAAAAATACTATTTTGTGAGAAAAAACGCTATGGTTAGATAAAATTTATTCATCGATGGCAGACTTTGATAGTGGAGTACGCCAGGTGTACTGTGACCAAGTAAAAGTTAGGGGAAAACAACAGAGGGAATTTTAATGAAGACAGAACAGTGTTTATAGAATATTGTTTTAAAATAAATAAGTTTATTCATAAAAATGCTGTTTTATAAAGTATTTTTCTTAAAAACTCATAATGTATTTTTGAAAAGTGAAGCTGAATTTATGAAGTTTTTATATCACATTTCTTCTTAAAACCTTTCTCTGTAACAACACAAATACACAACGACGTACTAAAACTGATGTAATATTTATGCCACATAGTGATACATTTAAAAAATGTACGATACATCAATGCAACATTTGCTGCCTTCTTAAAACTGTGTTCATATACGGTGTTTGTGTCTTTTCATAAATGTATGCTGCTTTATACAACGTTATTATGTCTTGTCAGAACTTTGTGCTATATCCAAGCACTATAATGGTGTCTTCTTACACATTTGTGCGGTACTAATACAAAATTACTGTCTTCTTAAAAATGTGTGTTATTTCTTATAACATTTGGCATTCTTCTTGAAACTCAATGCTGTATCCAAGCACTATAATGGTGTCTTCTTACACATGTATACGATACTAATACAAAATTAGTACGTCTTATTAAAAATGTGTGTGATTTCTCATAACATTAGGCATTCTTCTTGAAACGCAACGCTGGATCCATGCATCACTAAAGTGTCTCCTTTAAATCTGCTGAATTTATACAACATTTTAAGGTATACTTAAAATTTAGCTACATACATTCAATGTTACGAATAGGCCTATCTTCGTAAAACGTTTTGCTCCCATCATACGTGTTCTTCGTAAAACTTCAACCTACATACAAATCTCACTAAGTGTTCTATCTAGTTAATATCTAATATAAACTTAAGTTTAGTTAATTCAAAGTGCAATGTCTTCGTAAAACTCTATGATGCTTACAACTTTATATGTCTTCGGAAAAGTCTTTGCTTGTACGATCTTCTTTAAACTTCGAGCTCCATCAGAGCACCATTAAGGTGTCTTTTTGAAACGTTTTGCTGTATTCATTCAGCATTTTAAGGGATTCTTAAAATTTGCAGTTGCATAAAATATACACAACTATGTACTCGTAAATGTTTTTGCGTTCATAACACGTGTATTCCTAAAATTGTAAGCTCCATTCAAACTACGTTACGAATATATTCGTAAAACGTTTTGCTACATACATTCAAGATTATAATAACATCTTCAAATTTTTGCTACATTCATACAGAATGTAATGCCTTTTTAAACCTATTTCTACCTTCTTACAACTTTATGACGTCTTCTTAAAACTTGTATATACAGAAAGCAAATTAATCTATAATTAAAACTTTATGCTTTATAAAATCAGTGTTATGATGACTTTATAAAATTCTATGATGGGTAGAACATTTTGATGTTTTCTTAAAACTATAAGGCATCCATACAACATTCTTAAAACTTTATGATATCTTCTTAAAACTGTTATATACAGATATCAAAATAATTGGTAAATAAAACTTAAAGCTTTATACTATCTGCGTTACGTGACTTTGTAAAACTCTCAGATGCTTACAGCATTATGATGTCTTCCTACAACTACGAATCATCCATATAACTATCTTAAAACTTTATGATGTGTTCTTAAAACTTTTATATACAGATAACAAAATAATGGGTAAATAAATCTTTAAGCTTTATTCAATCATCGTTACGTGACGTTGTAAAACTCAATGATGCTTACAGCATTATGATGTCTTCCTAAAACTACGAATCATCCATATAACATTCTTAAAACTTTATGATGTCTTCTTAAAACTTGTATATACATATAACAAAATAATATATAATACAAACTTTAAGCTTTTTTCAATCATCGTTACGTGACGTTGTAAAACTCAATGATGCTTACAACATCATGGTGTGTTCTTAAAAATGTACACTCATACAACATTATGTTACTTCTAGAATATCCTGATATATGCACACTAATGTTACAAATCAAGCCTGTATTTTTCTTGTAATAAGAATTACCTGATCATCAAACAACTTTAAAAACATTTGTTTAATGATTGTTTTTTTATTGCTTCTGATTTATAAAAATTATAATAACTTTGCAACTGCACATCAGTATTGTTTTATATTAAATATATTACGAAATCTCTCTGTTATGTACCGGTCATTCATGCAAAATCCCTACTGAGCATGCGCCAGATTCAAGGTCACCGCTACTCCTACAATCTATCCCAATCCAAGTGCCTTTGTTTTAATAAATTCTTTAGCACTAATGTACATGCGTCATAATCCAGCTCAGCGCATCCCTCCTGATCCAAGAGCCTATGTCCTAATCAGTTGTCACTTCCATGAATATATCAGAGTGTACAATAATCCTAATTAGCTTCACCGCGAGGGAAACGAAGATGGACGCCTCGAGTCACCACAAGGGTTGTTGATCAAAGCGAGCAGAGTAAACATTCGCTCGCATTTGGAACATTCGCTAAAGTATCTCGATAATCTTTGGCTCGTTTGTAACCGATGCTCTGTGTGATGTAATCTATGCTGTGTTTGGGTGACCGAGCATAAATCAGCTGTTTTATTTGGAAGCTGACTCAAACTCATTAAACATTAGGGCCTATCTCCATAAGATTAACATGGAAAATTTGAACTCCTTCTCGGGTGAATAGCGGCTAAACGGATGATTGGATCTTAAATCGGATGGAAAGTTTTTAGTTTGAAATAAAATTTTCTACAACTTTTGTATATAAAATGGTTTGTTATCTCTTAACGTTTTCTTACAAAACGCGATCAAAGAGGAAAAATTACAAAATTGAGAAATCTTTCCCGCCCAAAAGGTGCTTTCAAAATTTTAAATGTTAACTTTTAGCATTTTTCTGAAAGTTTCTCGTAGAGAGCTTTAATTCAAGTATGACGTCGAGGGGAGAATGATTACGGGAAGTGCCTCATCTATACTTATAAAAGCCAAATACCATTGACTCATTGACTCATCACAGTTTCTCCAAAACCACGAGGCCTGTAAACATGAAATTTGGCACTAATACTCTTTATAGACTCTAGACGCGCACTAAGAAAGGGTTTCCGAAAATTCGAAATTTTAGGGGGGTTTTGGGGGTCAAAGTTACTAAATCACGATTTATCAAAACCTACCGAACGGATTGGAATGAAATTTGGTATGTAACTTCCTCTAGGGCCATAGATGCTCGCTAAGAAAGGGTTTCAAAAAATTCTAAATATTAGGGTGTTTTAGGGGGTCAAAGTTACAAAATCACGATTTCTCTAAAACCATCGAACGGATTGGAATGAAATTTGGTATGTAGCTTCCCCTAGGACCATAGGTGCTCGCTAAGAAAGTTTTTCAAATAATTCGAAATTTTAGGGGAGGTTTGGGGGGTCAAAGTTACTACAAAAAACCATCGAACGGATTGGAATGAAATTTGGTATGTAGCTTCCTCTAGGGCCCTAGGCACTCGCTAAGAAAGGGTTTTAAAAAATTCAAAATTTTTGGGGGGTCAAAGTTCCTAAAAAGAAACACCGAACGGATTGGAATGAAATTTATTATGTAGCTTCCTCTAAGGCCCTAGGTGCTCGCTAAGAAAGAGTTTAAAAAAAAAATTAACTGGGTGTGCTTAAGGCTCGGCTCTCCACATTCAAAACTACGATATTGTGTACCAATTTCAATGTTAAATAACCAAAACATGCCTTCACTATTAAGCATATTTTTGTGCTGTTTTTGTTAAAAAACGAAAGCTGTATTTTTTTTCTTAAAGTAAAATAGATTGTGGGTGTTGATTGCTAAGGATTTTTGCAATATCTCTTTTTGCAACTGAGTAAAAAATTTATAAAGTTTACTATTTTTTACTATTTATATCATACGTTTATGAAAACAATAAAACGGTTTCTGAAAATGTATTCGGCAATCAACATCCGCATATGACAGTACTTCAAAATGAAACCAAATTTTTAAATTTATTCCACGAATTAACGGGAAAAAATGAATTATTCTGTAGCATTGCTCTTATGGGAATAAGATTCAATATGGCGGGCTGGCAAGCGCCCCCTTAAGACCACACGTTGGAAGTGATAACTTCTATGACTACGGGGATTATTAACTCGGTAAATGTGTACAATTATAAGGATTATAAAACTGTAGGCCTATTTGTTCAAATTGTTTATTTATATCCGTTATTATATATTTAAAGAAAGGTAAAAATGTTATCTTTTAGTTACCTTTTATTTCATATTGATAGATCAAATGATTTAGAAGTTGTTAATATTACAGTAAAGAAATTAATAATCAAATATGTTATACAAAGATGTACGAATGTTTGCGAAGTTAAACAGTAGGTATCCTTCTTTAAATTTGTATAAACGAATATATTGATGATCAAAGGTTAGTTTTATATACAGTTTATAACCCCAAAGCAAATCTTATAACGTGTAGAAGCCCATATAACTTATAGTTATAGAAGCCTACATTAGTTGTATAACTAATATATAAGAAAATTAACATCACAAGAAATTTTAATGGTTGAAGTTGTAAACATAACCCCAAAATATAATCTACGCTGGGTTTTGTTTAAGAATTACAGATGATGGGCGAAATCAGCTGTTATATTATATTAACTAATTCTTATGTGTTAATTTGATTGCTATGCTAATAAATGTAAATAATGTATTAATAATATTCCCTCTCCACGATCTGACTTTTGTCTAAACAAAAGCGTGACGCGAGATCTCGCGAGAAATCTGGCGTGATGCGAGATCTCGCGGGAAATCTGGCGTGATGCAAGATCTCGCGAGAAATCTGG
>JAGFPH010005368.1:65165-82851 GCA_018207615.1 Philaenus spumarius
TTTGCTAGTATGCAGCCTTCCGCACAATGCTCGCGTGTTGAGCTGGTTAACATGTTGCGATTTAATTACTTTTTAGCGCTCTCTAATTTATGTTGCTTTGCTTAATCGGTCGCTCGGCATGCGATCAGTGCCCTATATATAAACTGTTTATTATAACTTGATAACGTGTGCATGTTATGGAGGGTGAGATTTTTTTAACTTGCGCCATAGGGATTCTCATGTTAAACTTAGCACTTGACTTATCAAACGGTAAAATAAACCGTAATACAAATGACTTGAAATAAACGGTAAAAGATGGAAAGGTTAAATTATGAATAAACAACTGAGGCACCCTGCAAAAGGAGTTTTCGTCATTTTCGTAGCTTTGTTTGGAAATAAATTTAAGTTTAATAAAGTACTATTTTATTAAACACAGAATTTAAACAAAAAAATGTAATAAAATTAGGTTTAAGTAAGTGAAAGCATCTGGCGTATACTTAACTTGTTTAGAATTGCCAAAGGATGTACACCATCGTCAGAGTAGAAATTTGTCAAGAGAGAAGAAGAAAAAACTGTTTGTTGTTTTTGGCTTCGACTGTACATGTACAACCCCAATAAAAATAAAATCCTATGTTGTAAAAAAACCTACTTTCAGTTCCTGGAATTACCTTCCTTCTAACCAAATATAAAGTCTTACAGCAAATAGTTTTAAACTAGTAGTTCTGCGAACAGTAGACCTCGCTCGTTGAAATAACAAATGTTGTTTTGAGCTTAGGTTAAAAATAGTGTTTCAGTAAGGAAGTAAGCACAAGGTTTAGCAAGTGAAACATTATTTACAATTCCTGCGATTCCGGGATTTCTAGTTCTCGTTTTCATTTCTTTTCTTGAGCTTTAACTGCTAAAGATTGTCTTTTAGAGGCATTGTGTTTTATTTAGGTTAATAATGCGTAAGATAGCTAAAAATATCGCGTTATAGAGGGACAACATACAATTAAATATTTACATACTTAAATAACTCAAACTTAACAATGTATCATAAGTTAACTTAAGTTCCATATCATATTCCAATATTAGAAAAAATGAAAACAAACGATGTTAAAACGTCGTGATAGTGATCTCAACCCATGTACCAACACTTTCCACAGTGTCCTACGGTCATTTTTTGTATGTCCTTTATCGCCGAGAGGTTTCATTTGTTTCATCTCATTTTGTAATTCAAGAAAAGCTAAGCCAAATACTTTTATGAAATTTACAATGATAATTTACAGGTATACAGTTCAATTCCTTGATTTATCCTCTACACTTTCTTATAATAATATGTCATTTTATTAACAAACAGGCCTAGTTTTGTTAGCAGAACCTGGTGTTTTCAAAATAAGAAATTTGAAATTGATAAATATTTTTATACAATTCTATTTAGAACTAAATTACGAAACTTTTTTACATTTATGAAAAAAATTACAATATTTTTTACTACTTTTTATGTAGGCCTAAAGTTAAACATTTTCCTTTCGTTACTGAACGTGATTGTTTCTTGAACTAATAACTTTCTTAATTTTACTTCAATAATTTTTTTTACTGGAATTTATGAATTCTTTAAACCTTTATATCCAAAAAAGCTATGGAACAATTTTGAATTGGTTTAGAATAAACGTATAAAAACATGGTTGAAATACAAAAACTTGGACGATTTTTAACAAGTTCCAAGTTTACGGCCATTTACTGAGCTTACCGTTAGAGATACGGAAAAAAATCAAGAATACAATTTTGTTTAAAATTTAATTGCTTTTAGCAAAATGTTATTAGTTTTTAAATTCGACTTACGGTTAAACCACAAACTGGCTTTGGAAAAAAGCTTACAATGAGAGAAACGGTCCGGCCGCCATTTTTATTTTATTTAAGATGTTAAAAATCAAAAATGGAAAAAACCGAATATATACATGGCTCGGCCTAGGAATAAGGAACATTCATGCAAAAAATCATCAAAATCGGTCAAGGCGTTTGGCCGTAATCGTGAGACACACTGACACACAGACACACAGACGAAATGCCGAACGGTCGAGTTAAAACGGAGACCTCGCTTACGCTCGGTCAAAAATGAAAAAGTTAATGTAACTAACGATTCCTCCTAACTTTCTAGCAGGAAGTTTTCACTTTAACTAAATTTTTTTTTCATTTGAATATTTGTTGTCATTACTTTTAACCGTATAAAAACTTTGTAAACATTTTTATTACAATCATAACATTTTGTACATCTTGCTTATGAATATTTTTTATCGTTTATCTAAAAAGGAGTTATAATTTTTGTGCATAAATATTTATGGAAGTACCCGTAAGTACAATTTGTAACACGATTCGATCACACAGATGAACCGCTGACGCGAGTTGAGATAACTTCCAAAATTAAGTTTATATGTTTTAGGGTTTTAACTTTTTGGAAAATTGGTCCACTAACGATTGCTCTGAATGACAGCGTGTATGAAAAATAATAGTTTTGTTTGCACTTTAGTCTCCAGCCTCGCCTTACGCATTGCTTCGTTCCGCTAGTAGCTCGACCTTGCGCCCTAGGATTCGCTTCGCTCGCAGTGTACACACTTGCTTTGTATGGTAAGTTTGTGGTATTTTACGTTTTGATAATTTTTGGAGGAACCAGATGTGCTAAAAGGCCATGTAAAAAAAAAAAACAAAATGTGCAGAACGATCTCATATATTTATTTGTTTAGGAAAATACAAAATAATTTCATTCTAGTTAGTACGAAAAATCTTTAAAACAATTACTTTTAAAAAAAATTTGTTATTCCGGATGTTGAATTTTTATGCTAACGAACTCGTTCTAGCGAATTAGAAAACCAACTTGCGACACATATAAATGACACCTAAAACTTGTTCTGGGAACCATGATACATGCTCATTGACTACTCCCGACTTTAGGTTTCACTAAAGAGTCACTGCAATAGCTCGTAAATGTTATATGTGTGTTCCCACATTAACGGCAGCATGTTACGTCTGATTTGTTTCAAATTTAGTTCACACTTGATTTCAAATTTTTTGGGGCTTTTATTTAAAAAAAAATATGTATGAGATATTCTACACATTTGTTTTTACACGATTTTATAGCCTGTCTAGATAAACTTACGGTTATTATAAATACCATTATTTGGGTACAAATACACAGGCAGCGATGCGATGCGACGCGAAACCATCAAACACGTATTAACATATGTCATAAAACACACAAGGCGCGACGCGACGCGACGTGACGCGATACTATCAAACACGTATTAACATATGTCATAAAACACACAGGGGGCGACGCGATGCGATGCGACGCGACGCGACGCGACGCGACGTGACGCGATACTATCAAACACGTATTAACATATGTCATAAAACACACAGGGCGCGACGCGACGCGACGCGACGTGACGCGACGTGACGCGATACTATCAAACACGTATTAACATATGTCATAAAACACACAGGGCGCGACGCGATGCGACGCGACGCGACGCGAAGAGGCGCGACAACCGATGAAACAAATCAGTTTGTTTTTTTTTTCAAGCGATTAGAAGCGATAGCACGATAGCAGTGTGTGTTCAGTAGCCGAGATGGATGGTGAGTTATTAATTAATGAGGTGTTTTCAAGAAACCCGATTTGGGAATCGAAACATATAAATCACAGGAACAGAGGAGTGGTAGGCAAGATGTGCACTGAAGTAGCTGCTGCTCTATCCAGTACAAGTAAGTTCATGTTTCTTAACGGATTTTGATTTTTTGGCGTTTGCAAGCATTTTTTCAAAAATTCTCCAAAAATAGTAAATGAACCCCAATCCAAAAGTATTCCATAGCTTTTTAGTAGAGAGAGGTTCGAAAAATGTATATATACCAGTAAAAAATGATAGATGTAAAATTTACAAAGTTATTAGCTCAAGAAACAAAAAATGTTCACTTACGAAAGGTAAAAGTTCAACTTTAGGCCTACATAAAAAGTAGTAAACATTTTTTGTATTTTTTTCAAAAAAAATGTAAGAAAGTTTCGTAATTTAGTTCTTAAAAGAACTGTATACAAATATTTATCAATTTCAAATTTCTTATTTTGAAAACAAAAGTTTTTATGTTCCTACTACAAGATTTCTAACAAAACTAGGCTTAGTTTGAATAGTAATTTATTAATATATCCTTTGCCCAAAAATATGACATTTTGTGTGAAAACCCGTTAGAAGTGCCACTTCTTCGGGAGCGTTAGAAAATCGAGTTTTGAATTTCCTACTTGTCAGTATTTCTCAGCACTGTAAAAACAAAACAGTTAGAGTAAGTATGGTTTGCTTTACACCAAACAAAAGATTGAACTTTGGTCTATGAATAGATATAAACAGGTCTATTCAAATAATTCGAATTGTAAGAGATATCTTTTAGTTGTAGTTGTAGTTCCAAGTCGCTTAGCGTCGCATCGCCCTCTATGTGTTTGGATATCGCGTCGTGTATTTGTACCCTTTAATCTCTCTATTTCTATATAAAATCGCTAGAGGGCTCTGCCCCCTGATCGCTTCGTTCACCAACCTCTGCGGAAACTAGTGGCGCAGGAAAAGCGGCACTTGGATTGGAGTACGGTGTTTGGGATAATGGTGACCCGGATTCTGAAGCTGCGGAGTAGGATCAGGGATTAATTAGGACAGAGACCCTTCGGGCGTTTGTAGTGGGAGTACGAGAGAACTGTATTCCGAAGCATGCGCAATAGGGCCAGAGTCTTCCTTATGAACATAACATTGAAGGGAGGTGCAAATCACGGTCGAGTGATAGGGTTGAGCGCGTTCGTAAATTGGTATACGTTGCAAAAGTACTAGAACACCCTCACAAAATTGTTAAATTGAAATATAAGTGAATAATACCAGAATAATTCATACAATTGAAAAGTACATTCACATCTAGATTATATTCAAAAGTTAAAAATTAACATAAAAATTCAAAATAAAAATGCAAATACCACGTCATTGACACAAATAAATTAATTTAAAATTCGTATAGCTCGAGAATGCATGAATTTAAAATAGAAATTCCACTCCTGACTGTTTGCCATGAAACCCAATTGAAACAGATTTGATTGTTCAAGTTATTGAAATAAACAATTGGTTTCAATATTTCATATTTAAATTCGTCTGATCTGCATCACTTGTCTTTTCATTCTGTTTGCACTTTTAAAAGATCAATAAATTTTGCTTTCGCTATCAGTATTTTGTGATTACAATTGCTTTTTATTGAACCAATTTGTGATTATTGTACACAAATAAAATGTCTTAGTTTAGTTATAGTTGGTTTTATTCGGGGGGGGGGGGGGGGGGGGTATTTTCTGAAGGATTTTAGGATTGCGTACATTAAAATTAAAGAACAAAACCCTTGTCCACTCGATTTTCTGTGTGACTGTCACTGTTAATATTTCTTAGAACTAATACAAATTTCTAAAATTTCGAAAAAAGTTAGGGTGTTAAATAATTTCAGAACAACTACAGCGAATTGGAATTTTTGATCAAAAATACGTTTAGTAAGTAAACCGGTTTTAATTGTCGAAATACTGATAAATTTGTCTTAAATCAGTGACGTTAGAGACAAACATATACTTTACAGAAAAAGTATACAGCATCCAATTTTTGTTTGAAGGTGTTGAAAATGTGCTTTACAAATTGTTGACTCTATTTCCGTAGCTAACACTGTGAAATACAGTTAAAAAAATTACGTTATCGGGCCAATATAACTCATAAAAGAAAATCAAAAATGCTCCTTAAATATTTTTTTATAATTTGGAATTTTTAAACATAATTGCTTCTATGTGATAGTTGTTTATATAGTTACTCTTATTGTAATCTACAATCATAATATCACATATTTCGGATAGATTTTAAAAATCATTGTAACAATTCA
Source organism: Philaenus spumarius (assembly GCA_018207615.1). NCBI lineage: Eukaryota > Metazoa > Arthropoda > Insecta > Hemiptera > Aphrophoridae > Philaenus > Philaenus spumarius. The sequence continues at coordinate 71,061 of JAGFPH010005368.1, forward strand.
AACTAAAAATATTGTTCAAGTTTATAATAACAAAATAAAAAATATTATATTTTTAAACATAAGCGATAGAGTCTAAGAAGAAAATATGGAAAATCTTGACAACACCTGTTTATACTTTTATCTCTTAATTTGTAAACAGTTTATTGAAAATATTCAGAATACAATACATGATTGTATTGTCGTATGTTGAATTAAAAGCATTCTATTTCTTAAAGGTTTTTAGGAAGATTTCGTGCATGCAAATTTTAAAACAGTACAAGCTTAATGTTATACTGCCTACGAACGCCGGTCCAACCTTATGTTACAACGCCTAACTGATTTTGATTTTAAATGCATTGAATTTTAAAAGAGAAGTCGAATTCTACTTTGGCGTACGTCAGACATGCATTGAATCGTTTTTCGTTTTATTTTATAAATCCAAATACTGTCCACATTTTACTGGTAAAGTTTAACCTGTATTTTCCGTATAACAATACTGCCCTTTCCCATTACTTAGCTTCTAATGGGGAACGTACCTGGAAGCATTTTAACGATCTGGGATTGACCACGTCCATTAAATCCTTAACCCAGTATAAGGTATCCTAGTTTCAATAAGGTTTACAGTATATCCCAGTTTCAGTGTGAATCCAGTTCACATGTTAAAAGGGTTAAATGCTTTCAAGAGGGTCAAAGGAATGTTTAAACCGTAAATTATAAAATGGAACAATAAAATTGGAAAATGTTAAAATAACAACTTGAAGCTTTTATAAAATTTAAAAATATGTAATTTTAAGTTTAAGACAATAACAGCATATGCACATACAATATTGTTGTGTTATCACATAACTTTACTATTATTATTCCTCCGATTGTTTTGACAGTTGCACCTTCCAATATAAAATTATAAGGCCTACAAAAAAGGTATCTTAAAATTGTTTGTTATTGAAATGTACGGTTTTTGGGTAATTAAGGTTTGAAATTTTTAAACAGCCGCCATTTCAAAACGCTCGATTGCATATGATAGATTATTTTTCTTAATATAGGTCATTGTTAGGTTGAACTTCATGCCATGTTTGAACTCAATCGGCCAAACATTTCTCTAGATATGAATTATTTTGTAAAAAACAAAATGGCGGATATCTGGAAAACGAAGCATTTCCGGACCTATGTTCAAAGGAAGAATTTTGATTTCTTTTAGGTTCACTACCATCTCCTGAAGTTGTCCCAAAATCTCGCAAAACACCCTATACGTATACAGGGTGGTTATAAAGTCACTCCTCCCCCCCTTTAACTTTTGTGTTTGTTAAAACAAACAAATATCCTTTGGGGAACGATGCTAACTTAACCCAAAGAAACGTTTGAAGCAATCGGAAATTTTGAGTGTCCCCTAAAATTGGGGGAATATGGGGACAAATCAAAATTTTTAAATGGGAAGTATGGTCATGTGTTACCTCATTTTAAAGGCCTATTTAGGACTAGGAAAATGACAAAAATAAAATAAAAATCGGACCACCTAGAACAAAATGGCGGCCCTAAGCGTGTTGAAATAAATCGACATAAAGTTGCTAATATCTCGAAAAGGAAGAGTTTTTAGAAAACATTTCTAGAGACAAAAAATGTTTATTTCAAAGTTCTTGACCTAAAAATTGCTTCCATATCGATTTCGTAAATTTTATTAATTTTTTTAAATTTCTGTTCAAGTCGACTCCTACATCTTAGAAATTTTGTAAAAAATAAAATTTACGAAATCGATTTGGAAGAATTTTATTTAGGTCAAGCACTTTGAAATAAACATTTTTTGTCTCTTGAAATTTTTTCTAAAAACTTACTTTTCGAGATATTAGCAACTTTATGTCGATTTATTTTAAAGCGTTTAGGGCCGCCATTTTGTTTTGGGTGGTCCGATTTTTATTTTCTTTATGTCGTTTTCCTATTCATAAATATACCTTTAAAATTAGGTATCACATGACCATACTCCCTTTTAAAAATATTTAGTTGCCCCCAAAAACCTCCATTTTTAGGGCACACTCAAAATTTCCGATTACATCAAAAGATACTTTGGGTTAAGTTAGTATCGTTCCCCAAAGGAAATTTGTTAAAGTTAAAGGGGGGAGGGACTTTATAACCACCCTGTATATTATGTGTTGGCACTCTAACGGCCGCCATTTTACTTTCGATTTGGTCCAAATTGGGTACACACTTGTCCCTCCGACGAGTTCGTTGGAAAAAATTCCAGTTTTTTGACTGGAATTTTTTTTTATTTGTCGTACTAGAATGAAACATTTTTTTAATAATTTTTTTCCAAACAAATTAATGTAGGAGATTGTTCTGCACTTTTTATTTTTTTACACGACCTAATAGTCTGTTTCGACCCCCCAAAGTCGATCAAAATGTAAAATAAAATAAAACTACCCTACAGGTACCGTAAAAAGGGAGTTTGTCGGCTGAAAGCTAAGCGAAGCAATAAATAGTCGGACCACAAGGTCGAGGTTCAAATTCCGGTGAGAGCGGAACGAACAGCGCATATGCCGGGTCTGGAGGCTGAGGTTATACAAATTCTACTAATATATTTCGTGCACGCAGTCAGCTGTTTAAACACATAAACTTCATTTTTAAAAATCGCTCACCTCTCATCATCGGTTCGGCTGCATGTTCGAATTACAGTATTTGTTTTTGCACACCCCCGTTTAAAATGTATATTATTCTTTTTTATGTAAGTTACTAATATTAGTAGGCTACTTATTAAAATTAGCCCAGTCGGTATAGGTTACAACTACCAGTAATTTACAATACGGCTGATTTTTTTTTATAAGTACATTAAAGTATGTAGATTAACATAAAAAAAAGTTCACCATTCTAACGATTTCCCAAAGTCGAAAAAAAACATCGATTATCATTTTGTTTTTCGATTATGCTTAATATTTCGAGCTGGGATGAAGATAGAAGAAAATAAAAAATACCACCGTGTAGGGGAGGTATTTTTCAACAAAAAAGGACATATGTATTTATTTCGTCCGAGCAATGGTTTGTCTGGAAAAAATTCGATAATGCAGGTATGTATTTTGCAGCAGGGGAAATCACTAAAAGGGGACATCTTATTCATATATGAAGCGTTGGCTCATTCTAAATTTTCCGAATTTTAATATATCGAATTGAAACTTGACATAGGAGTTAAAATATATATTTTAAACATGTATGCTGAGTCTCAGCTTGTTATCTTGAAAATAACCCGATCTAGGAGTCGATTTCGATTATCGATTTTACTAGTACCGGACTCACGAACTAATTTCAATCTATTCCAGTTTCGTCAATTTTTGGAATATCAACATCAAATTTGTTTTACAAGTTGAGTACACCAGTATAAATATTCTTAGTAAGTATGAACGATTTTTTCTTGTTATTTTTAAAAACGAGGCGCTTGAAAATAGTCTTCTGTTTTACCTATCTCGTTTTAACTATAACACTTTTGGATTCAACGACTCCATTTTCGACATGTTTGAACATATCGATTTAAAAATTGGTACAGAAGTTACAAGTACAATTGTTTTTTGCTACACTTATTTTAAAAACTATTTTTAAAAAATTGACTAATCTGCAGCTGATCAACTCAAGCGTTTTGATGAAAAATCTAAAAAGGTCTTAAATTATACTTTTTTAATTTACTTGTGCTTTTAAAAGTAACTAATAAAAAAGGTTTATACTCCTTGAACTTGTTTGAATATATATATTTAACTTGTAAAAAAACTTTCAGATTGATATTTTGAAAATTGTTTAAACTGGAGCCGATTAAAATTAGTTCGTGAGTCCGGTACTCCTATAATCGAGAAACCTATTGATGAGTCAAGTAGCTCTAGATCGGGTCATTTTCAAGATAACAAGCTGAGACTCAGCATAAATGTTTAAAATATATATTTTAACTCCTATGTCAAGTTTCAATTCGATATATTAAAATTCGGCCAATTTAGAATGGCCCAACGATTCATATATGAATAAGATGTCCCATTTTAGTGATTTCCCCTGCTGCAAAATACATACCTGCATTATCGATTTTTTTCCAGACAAACCATTGCTCGGAGGAAATAAATACATATGAGCTTTTTTATTTAAAAATACCTCCCCTACACGGTGGTATTTTTTATTTTTCTCTATCTTAATCATAGCTCGAAATATTAAGGATAATCGGGAAAAAAATGATAATCGATTTTTTTGTCGACTTTGGGAAATCGATAGAATGGTAAACGTTTTTTATGTTAATCTACATACTTTAATGTACATATAAAAAAAAATCAGCCGTATTGAAAATTACTGGAACTTTTGGTCTAAATTGACCTCTACCAACTGGCCTAAATTACGCGTCATGAAACACATTAGTTTATAGATTTATATTTACTGTTTACTATTTTATCCAATTTTTTTTTAAATCCACATTTTTAAGACATGAGGTATGGCGAACACATTTTGCTACGAAGACGTCTTACTTTGAAGCCTGACGCTTGTAGAAATACATTCTTCGAACTTAGTATGTATTGAACCGATTTTGGCCCATTATATCCTAAAACCTTTTTGCTTGAGTTGGAACTAGGTGCCTAAGCCGGATTAATTTGTTCGCCAAACGTCCAGCACGCAAATCAAATTAGTTTTCGATATTTACAAAATATGTATTTTAGGTTGTTATTAACATCTACACAATTAAAATGAATTGCTGTTCCTTTGCGAGCGCATCACTTGAAAACGGCTAGACCAATTTGGCTATTTTTTATTTTAAAATGTTCGTTATAGTCCGAACTAGGTTTTTATATAAAGAGCATTTTCAAAAGTTTCCCGGAAAATGTTGAAATTGGGGAAAAACTGAACAAGAAATTTTTTGTTTGGACTCAAGACCATAACTCGAAGACGAAAACAGCTGTTCCAATAAAATGTTTGTTTACATTCATTACCATAGCAACTTTACTTAGCATTTATAATCAGTTTATCCGTCTTCAAAACCTACAGCTTTTTTAGATTAGATTGACTAACATAAAGCAAACAAAAATCAATTAAAAATGATTGCTATAATTTAATTCAATTCAAACATTGGTTGTTTCATATTTATATAAAACAGCTGAGTTGTATCAAAAACTGAACATAATTTTAGGTTAGGCCTATAATGAACCAAAACTCGTTTATTTGTAACCAATTTTGCTAATTTACAATCAGGTTTTTTTACAATTCTTCACGACTATCAGTTTTTTTAGGTTAGGTAAAAACAAACAAAAGGTTTACTGTATTAGCTATACTGTTTTACAAACTATAAATCTAAATTTGTGTAGTATATTCTTAAGTGGCACACAAACTATTTTGCAATTTTATTACTTAAGTCAAAGTAATGAAATTTAATAACGTTACGACCCTTTAAATTAAATCAAGCAATAGCGAACCATTGCTGGGTGTACTAGTTATTATAATAATTCTATAAATGAATCCCACATCATCATGTGGCAGAGTAAATTGCTCATGAAGATTTTCTTTACATGAACTTCAACACTTTAATGTCAATAAAAATATTATTATACAACATTGCGATCGAGTAGACAGGATCATATATCAGCTCTTACAAAAACCACATAATTATAATGTAAACAAGAACTTAACAAACAAAAGTGGTATACCTATTTCAATAAATAATTACCTAAATAAATACGATTTGAATAGATTGTCTTTTGAGACAGCACCTGGGCTCGGCAACACGACACTATGATAGCATCATTTGTAATCCAGCCCTGGGTGAATTGAATCCCAAGTCCGTGCATTTATCACCATTGCCTTTCAATTCAGCTTACCCACCATTATTCTTTCCTTATCTACATTTTCATTACTTCTTCATCCTTCTGAAAAGTAAATATCAATATTTCAATCAGTCTATAAGCCCTCTTTTACATTTATTATCTACGTTTCCGTGGAAGGATAAATTTAATCCGCTGGTATTTAAAATGTTATTACTGGTGTAATGGCATTACTTTTAGATGGTCGAATTGGAAGGGCATAAGTAATTGATGATTTGACTTAGAGTCTTACGGTTTCTAGCAAATTGACTTAAGTACGCAGTACGTATTCACGTAACGTAGTACTTATTTTTCATATTTTAACCAGAGGGCTGTGCCTTCTGCTCGCTTTCCTCACCAGCCCCGCGATGACTCACGGTGAAGTAAGTGCTAACAGATAATTGTATAAAATTTTCACTGAAATGAAGATTCTTTAGAAAAGATGCAGTTAGATTGGTGAACGGTGTTCTGGACAGCGTAGATCTAAACCCTGATTTTCTAAAATCAGACTAATGAAGGCAGGGGAGTAGCGTAACGCACGTTATCTGAGTACTAGTTACTATACTTGAACCTGCGAAAATGTTTATATGGTCCAACCTTAGAAAACATAAACGGTCTCGCTAACCACTACTCCACACCTCTTCTTCACTGTAGTATAAACACGTAAGAGGTGATTTTAGTGAAACAATTTGTAAAAACCATGATATAACGCGACGGAAACGTGCCAAAGAAGAATTAAACAGTTGTTACTTCTAATTCACCCAATAGAGCTGAATTTATAAATAATGTTCTTTTTCTCATTCCGAATAGGAACTGTCCGAAGTTGTTCTTAAAAATTTAATAAAGACCCAGCTGAAATATTTTTAATTTGGTTCATTTCTGTATTTAGGAACAGGGCGGAACAGTGTTCAAACGTTTTCCAGTTAGAACCTTCAACACAATTGGTTAGGCTACAGGAGTTCGTTTTATTTGTCCTATACACTCTCCCACCACCTTTATGAGACTAACTGCAGAAAGTAAAGACGTGAATCAACAACAAAACACTCTTTTGTTGTGTACTATTTTTACTGTTAACCTCATTGCATAACTAACGTTACCTTGTATTCGTCGTGTGACGCGTTTCGAAACATATGTTTCATCATCAGATAGTATAACATTAAACGTTCACATTACTTATAACGCAAAAACATTTAACTCACAACACCAAACAGACAACTGTGACATGTAATTCGGGTAGACGTCTACTTTATATCACGATCGACTCTTTGCATTGCTTGCTGTGGAAGGCCTTAACACACATTTACTGTAGTAATAATTACTGACCTAATCAACATGTACCGTAATCAGTTTGGAAAACATTTTACCTAGTGCCTAAATATTTAATTTACAAAGCAATTGAATCTATTTTTTTATTTCCCAAAACTTTCGTTTTGGTATAATTGAACGTAGGTGATATATGAAATAACGTATTGCTATATGAAAGAACGTAAGTGTTATATCGTGTGAGTTACATGGAAGAACGTATATTCTATATTGAGGAACTTAAGTGTTATATTAAAGAACGTGTGTGACATATGTGAAAGAACTTATGCTATGTGAAAGAACGTATGTGTTATATGAAAGTACGTATGTGATGTATGAAATAACTTATATTCTATATGAAAAAACGTAAGTGTTATATGAAAGAACGTATGTGATATATGTGAAAGAACTTATATACTATTTGAATGACCGTATGTGTTATATTGTATAAGTTACATGAAAGAACATAGGTGTTATATGAAAGAATGCATGTGCTATATGAAAGAACTTACATGATATATGAAAGAACGTAAGTGTTATATTAAAGAACGTATGTGTTATACTGTATAAGCTACATGAAAGAACAAATGTGTTATATGAAAGAATGTATGTGCTATATGAAAGAAGTTACATGATATATGAAAGAACGTATTTACGTTTGTGATATACGAAAACGCGTGTGTGCTCTATTAAAAATGTATATGCTATTTTAAAAACCTATGTGCTATATGAAAGAACGTAGCCTATGTGATATATGAAGGAAAAAACACACAAACTAAATTTTATATTTATATACATATATATATATTTAGCTTCTTTATTAGCATTTTTATCGTATGAGTATATTTATAAATATATATATTTGTGAAAAGGAACAAAAAATATGTATTTAAATTAAAGCAACTACAATCTCGAATAAAAAGAAAAGCAGATAAAATGCTAGAAAAGGTATTAAACTCATATAAACAATTTAATAAAGCGTAACCTAAGATATTTTACTACAACAATGAAGTACAAATTGTCGCCGATGTTTGTTCACTTGGTTTAGTTTGAAGAATGATTATGGTATTTTATGTACAAACCTATTTTCTCTGCGGCATATCAGTGAATGTCAAAAATTGCTATGGAACGTTGCTTACAGTATCCTTCAACCCTCTCTATTAATTTCAGTTTACCTTCACAAGATAAAGTTAATTCACATTAATATTCAGATTAGCCTACTCTATAACTCATTCAATGCTATCTTTTGTAGTCCAGGTCGCATCTTCGCTCCCGCTAGAAAGTTGTTTCTCATTCGATTTGATTTGTGCAATCGTACGGGAAACGGTGGTCAAAAACGGTTACACAAATTTTGTAAGGTAAATTTTAAATATTGATTTGAATTATTGGGAAATTGTTGGTTAACGTAGAGCGAAAGCGAGCAGATCCAGAGGGTTGTGTTATGTGCGTGAGTGTGAGAGAGACGTAGCACTCGGGCGTAGAACGAAAAACTCTCTCCCTCTCTCTTAGATATTTCATAATTGCACTATAATTGATATCCAGCTGCTCTCTTCTGATTTTTGCAATAGTACAGATCAACAAAACATCATACAGATAGTGCCAGACAGCGTGAAGCACCACTTGAGCATGCGCGTAACGTCTTACTCTCGACTGCGAGTCTTCAGTACAGTCACCATCAAAAAAGTGTTGATATACAATCATTACTACTGAGCAGACATGAGTTAGGTAGGCAGGAGGCAGACAAACGCGTGGAGCGGTTCTCTGACTGTACTCCGCCGCGAGAGGGGAAATGTGGTGGAAGCCGGCGTAGGAGACTTGCATACCCCCTCTTCGCGCTCCATCCTAATTGGCGCTATCTGTACCAGGTTCAGAATGTTGCATGCAATCCACCGTGACAATTGCTTCTGACAAGAGGCCACCTTTACGTGTGAAGACGATCCTAACCTGATGCAACCACGGACTTTGGAAAACGTGTGTTCTACAGTGCCGTTATCATGGCCTCAGTATTCACATTGGACGTTAGTAGTATGTAATTGGAAGATGGCAGTAAAATAAAATCTCCGAAGTTTTCGACCGACCCATACTTACACGAGCGTCTGTAATGCCTCTCTCTGCTCACCGGCAGTACAATACAATCTGTACCAAATGACATTACAAATAAAGCACCAACTACGGTTAATCTGACCTATATAAACACTCGGTTAACTTTACTACATTAACATTAACAATTTAACGCAAACTTTGCGACCATTTTCAAGAACGGAACTAGTATAAAGCCCAGTTTCGAGCCCCGAGCAAGCGCAAGTTCTAATTACGAATATTAATCTGTGTACACCCTCCAGCTAAGGGGAGGGGGAGCATTAAAAATTCTCGTCAAGTTCTAGCCAGTAAATTCTGTCTTCACATTCCCTCAAAGCTCTTCCAGCGAAATTACTAAAATGGTTTCTTTTACCAACACAGCTGTGTATGATTTCAATTCTTAAAGATGTATACCAATTAGAGTGTATTTTTTTGTAATAACAATTATTTAAAAAAAATATTTGTACCGTTCCGTAACTTGATAGGAAGAAAGTAACCCTTAAGCCTGTAACTGTAGATTTTCTTAGAAACGAAATAAAGCAACGCAACAAAATGCGAAATGGTTGTAGAGTACGTTAACCCTCGTAGGTTCCGATAATCTGACCTACAAAATATTACAAAACTATTTTTGAGAAACGAAAGTTAAAAATAAATATTTTTTATGATGTCGTTTAAATGGCATTATTTAAGCATACCAAACTATATTTTTATTTTTTTTTACTTTTCAAGAAATCCTCAACAATTTAGGTAAAATTTCTCCTCTATTTCCAAAAGTAGGCCTACTTAAATTATTATTATTCACTGCTAGAGGGGTGACTCGCTGGGAAACAAATGCAAGCATGGGAAATTAGGAAAAGAACTAAATTGATATTTGAATTTTTAAAAAGGACAACACACTTCAGTTTAATATCTATAGGAAACCAACTACCATTGACATAACAACGAATGCAGGTTCTCACCATCCAACTTCTCAAAAATTGGCTGGATACAACAGCTTTATACATATGCTGGTAATAGTAACAAAAAAGCTTAATGTGAATGCTTATGATAAGGAGTTAAAAACGATAAGGCAAATTGCAAGAGCTAATGGTTGTAAAAAGTCTTTAATCGACGTTTCACTAAAGAAATATTTAAATTTAAAAAAATGTGTTCAGTCGTGTTTATAATTCTTGCATTTGTGTTGCCATAGGTTAGCCTAGGGTCGAATGGTAAATTTGCGTCAAGATTTCTTTTTGGGCTATAAAATGAATATAAATAAAACCTTTTACTATCAATATATTCATTTATACAAAGAAGAAGATACCCATTCCTTTATATTCGAAAACATTCGTACGTCTTCGTATAATATATAAACATATTCCATTATCAATGTCTTCATTATAATATTAATAAATTCTAAATAATTTGAATCATATATTTCATTGCATTTATATTATTATAAAATAAAAAGCAATTAAAAGATATTATTTTTACCTTTATCTAGATATATATACTATAAGCCAAATACCACTCACTCCCTGACTCACTCATGACGATTTCTCAAAAACTACTGAACGGATTGCAATGAAATTTGGTATGTAACTTCCTCTAGGCAATGACTACATATCAATAAGACGAACAGTTTAAATGGGTAGAATTCAGCCCATTAAAGTAGGTATAAAAGTGTGATTTTGCATCCCGCCGTTAGGAGCGCTGAGCGCTCTTTTTGCAGACGAGTGTGTGACAAGAATGGAAAGAGAAGGAGAGACAGAGAGGTCCGACTGTCATGTGACCTTGAACGCAGATTGTTGTGTCTCAGACAAGCTTTGGTGCGTAGCCCCATATTTGTCAATGCGATTCATTTCCCACATTGTAATAGCAGTGTACTAAATAAATACATTTTAGTTGGTTTTCTTTTCTAATGTTTTTTAAGTAATGTAAGTTTGTAAATATGGTTTTAGTATGTAATATGGTTTATAGTGTAAATACTGTTAGTGTGTAAAGTAAATAGCTGCTACATTTTGCAATGCAGTCCTGTTCAAAAAGTGGAGGATCTAAATGTTCCTATAAAAACTGCAACAATACATCTGTGAAAAATAAAGACTTATAATTTTTCAGGTTTCCAGTGAAAGACAAAGAAATGTATGAATACATAAAGTTTTCTTTACTGTTGTGTTATATTTGTGCGAGAATTAATTCTCGTACAAGTCGTAGGGAATTAATCAACATAAGAATCAAAGACTTTGTGAAGTTTATTAAAATGTTTTGACAGTTAATTTTTAATGGGAATATGTAAGGACGAATGTAAAAAGAGGGTTATTAAACAGGGTGCTTCATAACTCTTGTCACATATTGTTTTGGAATTGTTCTTGGGTACAAAGTAAACATCAAATCACTGTTAATTTGTCTAAAATCATTTTGGTTGTCCTACTGTGACCAAAATGTTTTTTTTTTTTAGTGCATATCTAAAAAATTACTAAACGAAATAATACCAAATTTATATCAACCTTTTGATAGTATTACCTAAATGGGAAAAAAGTTAAGTTGACGTAACTTCAATATTTTAAAAATGGCGACCGTTTACAACTTTCGAACGGAAATAACGAAATAACTAGCCCTTTCCCGAAAAAATGTCAAGAATAACTTTTTTT
>JAGFPH010005368.1:85226-97088 GCA_018207615.1 Philaenus spumarius
ACCAGCTCAACACGCGAGCATTGTGCGGAAGGCTGCATACTAGCAAAACAGAAGGGGCAGGTACAGGTTTAGTTCCAGCTTATAACCTCATTTACATTAAGAGAATTATAATTAATTATTACATGTGATGATTTTCAATATTTTCTGGCGATTTAGTTTTCCAATTAATTGTAAATCAAAAATAATACAAAATTCTCCTAGCAAAAGTATAATTGAAAAACTCGTTTCGGCGAGTTACCCTCCTCAATTAAACTGGAGATATAGGGAATCAATAAATAATTTTAAATTCTGAAGTTGGCGACAACATTGTTTTTTATGGGAATTATAATTTGCAGTTTCGTATATTTTTTCATGAGTTCATCGTTAGTCTTACTTTTTTAAAGTAATGACTTCAAAATAATAATAATAAACAAAAAAAAACTCCTTAAACTCATTAATTATAGCCTACTGTATTTTGAGAAAAATAAGAAACACACTTTTTTTAATAACACAATTTAATTGTCTTTTAATACTGCAACATGGCCATTCTCATTTTTAAATGTTTAAAGAACGAAGACTTTTCAAGAAAATGTTTATAAAACATTCCACAAATTAATGTGTAACGTCGCCTACACATCATTGCTCAGCTAAGTGTTACAACGCCTACTTATTGATGATTTTAATTTCAGGAGAAACCCTTACGCAGTCCTGACGGTGTTCGCTCGACACGCATTTGGTACAATTTTAAATACATTATATTCCATTAATAAATGAAAACTTACATTCAAAATTGTAAAATAACCTTCAATTTATAATAAGAATGCAGAAACCATAATAAATTAATACTTTATATTCAATAGTGTAAAATAACCTAAAATGTTAAATAAGAATGAAAAAAGAATTATAATTGAACAATTATATTCAAAAGTGTAAAACAATATAAAATTTTAAAGAATGTAAAAACAATTATAATAATTGAACCCTTCTATTCAAAAGTGTAAAATAACCTAAGATTTTTAATAATAATGTAAAAACAATTATAATTAAACCCTTATTTTTAAAAGTGTAAAAGAACCTAAAATTTTAAATAAGAATCTTTATATATAATACGTGAAGCCGTTTTTTGTAAACACAACTCCTCCCTTATTTCTGGACCAATTTTAATGTTTGAGGTTTCAAAAAATTCGTCTCATTTCGTAGTTTTGCAATAAGGTTTTAGATGTCAAAAATTCTTATCCTTAATGGCGTGAGCTAATCTCAAAGGTCAGGTTTTCCCCATAAGATTAACATGGAAAATATTTAAAAACCATTTCTATACAAAACGGCTGTTTATAATAAGAAACAAACTAATCCAGCTGATTTCTTGGATGTAAATAACGATGAATACAGTATTCAGAAGGTTATAAAAATATTTTAATACAAAACAGCTGTTTATAATAAGAAACTAACTAATACAGCTGCTTTGTGGAAGTATATATTGATTTTTATAAGGGAGGAAATGAATTATTTATTCAAATTATAAAATTTACGAACTAATTTGTTTTAAACATTTAACATTATTTACCATCTTAGTTTTGAGGTTATTATTTATAACTTTTTTGTTAGGTTTTTGATTAAGTGTAGACCTGAGCCTTACTGGTTCTTTTAACCTTTATTATTACTGCTGTTATAAAATATAAGAAATAATTTGATTTGAACATTTAACATTATTTACCATCTTAGTTTTGAGGTTAATATTAATCCTACACTTTTATTATAAATAAAACATAACATATGTTTTTAGAAGGTCACACCTGGGGTTGGCGTGCGGAGCACGCAGGGGTCTCCTCTAGTATAATAACATATAATTGAACCCTTATATTCAAAGTCTAAGATAACCTAAAATTTAAAATAAGAATGCAATAAAGATTATAATAATTAAACCCTTATATTCAAAAGTGTAAAATAACCTACAGTTTTAAATAAGAATGGAAAAATAATTGTAATTGAAACCTCATATTCAAAAGTGTAAAATTTGAAATAAGAATGTAAAAACCATTACAAATGATCACTTATATTTATTTAAAAGTGTAAAATAACCTAAAATTTTAAAATATGCATATAAAAACCATTATAAATTATCACTTATTATATTAAAATTTGTAAAATATCAAAAGATTTCAAGTAATTATTCAAAAACAACTATATATGAACTAGTATATTTAAAAGTAAAAAAAATCCAAATAAGAATACATACTAATTACATTTTGTTTAACACTTATATTTAAAAGTGAAAAATAACCAAAAATTTAAAATATGATAAAACCATTATAAATTACCAAATCACTTATATTAAAATGTGTAACATATCCAAAATTTTTAATATTAATGCAAAAACCATTATAAGTGAACACTTCTATTTAAAAGTGTTTAATAACCTAAAATAAGAATGAAAAACTGGTATAAATAAACACTTATATTCAAGGGTGTAAAATAACCTAAAACTTAAAATAGGGCTTTAAATGAGATCTTAAATGAACGATTATATAAAAAAATCTAAAACAACAAACAATTTTAAATAAGAATGCAAATATTGACTTTGAATACGAATGCAAATGCTATTTCATTGTCTGAAATAAATAATAGCAAATCTGAACCTCTAGAGGGAATTGATGAATTTCAAATAGATATTCCACTGCGGACTGTTTGCTATAAATATTAATTGAAACAGATTTGATTGTTCAGGTTATTGAAATAAAGAATTGGTTTCGATATATTTCATATTTAAATTTGTCTGCTTTGAAAATCAGTATCTTAACTCCATTTGCACATTTAACGAATCGAAAATTTTAGCAAGGAAACTTTAGGAAACGTTGAAGTTAAAATGTATATAATGAGATTGGAAATTTTCTTCAGAAAAAACTGAAGCTTAAGAATATTTTTCAAAACCTACTAGCTAGTTAACGTAAAACTGCATCCAAATTGTTAATTTCATGCTGAATTTCACATCCAATTTCATAATTTATTCAAATCGAGACGGCTATCCTATTCTTGTAAATCGAAAACTATAAACGTAAAAGATATTTAAAAGTAAAAGTTTGCATACGCTTTTAATTGCCGCTGGTATTTACCAAATATGGCAAAATAGTTGAAATAATAGAATTTCCATCAACCAAATTTTTATAGCGTTTTGTTAAAATTTAATAAATTTAAAGGATTCCTTAAATACTACTTAATTTGAAATTATTATACAAATTATATCTGCTAGGATCCATGAAATAAGTTTTAGTACAATTTTCTGCCAATCCTAACGTAACACTTTCACTAAAGTTTGTCGACGCGTTTCGGAGTTCCTCCATTATCGAGACCTATTTCAGTACTGGATTCATCCGTTATGGAATCGTCTAGATATAGTTAGCCACCCCTCTCTTCCTACTACTGGTGCTGCTTCTTATGTAATCTATTATGTAATCTGTTATGTAATCTGTTATGCAATCTGTTATGTAATCTATTATGTAATCTGTTATGTAATCTGTTATGCAACACGTTATGTAATATGTTATGTAATTTTATTTATTTTTTTATTTTATATTTTCAACAATTTTAGAGTTTGGAAAGTTATTTCTGATTGACTGTTAATTTGTTCATTAATAATATTTTCTCCGTTCATTTTTAGTTTGAAAATTTCCATGTTTTCCATTATATTTAACCGTCTTCCTTTGTTACTTTGGTGTAAGAGCTTCATTGATTCTTTCATTTCATATGGCATATGACCCTCATTTAATAAGTGTGTTGCGTAATTTGAATCTCTTTTTTCATATTTATAAGATCTAATATGTTCCTTAAATCTTGTTTTTAGTTTTCGTCCTGTTTGGCCTATATATGTTGCGTTACATTTACACATTATTTTATACACTCCATTTTTGTCGTATGCTTCCCTATCTTCTATAGACTTGCTTAATCTTTTCTTTATGGTGTTGTTCGTATTAAAAGCAGTTTTAACATTGAATTTCCCAAAAAATTTTTTCATTTTATATGTTTCTTTTCCAGTGAAGGTAAATCCCGCCCAGATATTTTCTTGTTTCTTTGTGACTTTGGTCTTATTATTTAAATTTTGTTTTATTTTACGAATTAATTTTCTTATTGTTCTCTTTTCGTATCCATTATTTTCAGCTATCTTAAATATTGTGTTTAGTTCTTCTTTGTGTGCTTTCCTTTTTAACGGTAAACTATATAACCTATTAATCATGTATCGAAAAGCTGCCATTTTGTGTTCCATTGGGTGGTTTGAATGTGCATTAATTATATTATCGGTGTATGTGTAATTGTAACGAATATATGGTTTAATAAACAATGCATTTTAAATAACGTGATTCCAACATACGCTAGAATCAAGAACAAGACTAACAGTTTTACTTCGAATTCAGTTATTAAAAAAACACAAAAGGATTGGTTAAAAATGGAAATTAAGACTCTATACATCAAAAAGGATATATTAAATAAGAAGATACTAAATCTGCACTTACAACTAGGTCAATACTGTTTAACTGAAACAATAAACGAAATTTTACAAGAAATTAAATACAACGTAATTAAAGAAAACAGGACCAAATATGAAAAATTAAAGAAGAAATTAATTAATCTCAACAATGGATATAATAATTCTAACCAAATAAAATGTTTTCACGAAAGAATAGTTAATCTTGCAGAAATTGATATCAACGATCAAGAATATGAACTACTAAGTAAAGGATTAAAACATAACATTCAAAATACCAACATCAAAAAAGACATAGAACAGAATATAATAGATGTAGAAAATGCAATTTTATTGGTTCGTAAGGAAGATCAAGTTCACGCAAGACACCTAGCGGCAGAAATTATAAAAGAAACTATAAAACAAAGAATAAATAATAAAGCAAAAAATAACAAAGAAGAAGCTATTATTAAACAATTAAATAAGAAAATAAAAAATAGCAACACTTTAGTTACAAAAGCAGATAAAGGAAACGCAATAGTGTTAATAAAAATAGAAGATTACATCAAGAAAACGGAAGAATTTATAAACAAGACAGAATGTAAAAAAGAGAAGAAAGATAGAACGGAAACATACCAAAAAGAAATTAAAAATATTATTAAAAAAAAAAAAAAAAAAATCACATAACCTATTGGACGAGAATGAATACAAATACATTAATATGAACCCCAGTCTACCAATAATGAGATCTCAAGTAAAAATCCATAAGAATAACTACCCAATTAGGCCTATAGTAAATTATACAACCGCACCAGCATACAAATTGGCAAAACATATAGCAAACGTCATTGGAAATATGGGATTGTTAAAAAACAAATTTATAGTAAAAAACTCATTAGAAGTGGCAGAAAAATTAAAAGTACTTGAAGTTTCAGAAGAACATAAACTTATTTCATTTGACATAGAGAACTTATATCCATCGATACCCATAAACGAAACACTAAACATTTTAGAGAGTTTGTTAAAAGAAAATGGAAGTAATATAGAACTAAATAAAGAAATTATGCAGGCTTTAACAATAATACTACAACAGAACCAATTTAAATTTAACAACACTGTGTACAAGCCGAAAGATGGATTGGGTATGGGAAATCCATTATCTGCTATACTAAGTGAAATTTTTATTCAACATTTAGAAGAAAAATATATAGAAAACATTTTGCAGAAACATGAATGCTTAGAATACATCCGATATGTAGATGACTCACTATTAATAATAAAAGACAGTCAAAATAATAAAGGAGAACTAATTTTAGAAAAAATAAATCAAATCCACGAAAATATTAAATTTACAATGGAAAAAGAAGAAAACAGAACGATTAATTTCTTGGAATTAAAAATAACCAGAAATAATAAACAACTAGAATTTGGAGTTTTTAGAAAGGACACATACACCGATAATATAATTAATGCACATTCAAACCACCCAATGGAACACAAAATGGCAGCTTTTCGATACATGATTAATAGGTTATATAGTTTACCGTTAAAAAGGAAAGCACACAAAGAAGAACTAAACACAATATTTAAGATAGCTGAAAATAATGGATACGAAAAGAGAACAATAAGAAAATTAATTCGTAAAATAAAACAAAATTTAAATAATAAGACCAAAGTCACAAAGAAACAAGAAAATATCTGGGCGGGATTTACCTTCACTGGAAAAGAAACATATAAAATGAAAAAATTTTTTGGGAAATTCAATGTTAAAACTGCTTTTAATACGAACAACACCATAAAGAAAAGATTAAGCAAGTCTATAGAAGATAGGGAAGCATACGACAAAAATGGAGTGTATAAAATAATGTGTAAATGTAACGCAACATATATAGGCCAAACAGGACGAAAACTAAAAACAAGATTTAAGGAACATATTAGATCTTATAAATATGAAAAAAGAGATTCAAATTACGCAACACACTTATTAAATGAGGGTCATATGCCATATGAAATGAAAGAATCAATGAAGCTCTTACACCAAAGTAACAAAGGAAGACGGTTAAATATAATGGAAAACATGGAAATTTTCAAACTAAAAATGAACGGAGAAAATATTATTAATGAACAAATTAACAGTCAATCAGAAATAACTTTCCAAACTCTAAAATTGTTGAAAATATAAAATAAAAAAATAAATAAAATTACATAACATATTACATAACGTGTTGCATAACAGATTACATAACAGATTACATAATAGATTACATAACAGATTGCATAACAGATTACATAACAGATTACATAATAGATTACATAAGAAGCAGCACCAGTAGTAGGAAGAGAGGGGTGGCTAACTATATCTAGACGATTCCATAACGGATGAATCCAGTACTGAAATAGGTCTCGATAATGGAGGAACTCCGAAACGCGTCGACAAACTTTAGTGAAAGTGTTACGTTAGGATTGGCAGAAAATTGTACTAAAACTTACTACTTAATTTACTTTGTTGTAAGTGTGTGTATTTTTAAGATATTTCACTAAAACTTAGGTAAAAAAATCCACACTTATTTCTATTTTTGAACGTAATACATTTAAAATTTTGACAAAAAAAAAACTGTGGTAATAGATGTAACTATAGCGGATCTAAACTTGTGAACAATATGTTTTCAATATCGCTGTGTTTTAAAATCTTATTTAACTGATTGTAGTTCAGAGTGCCCGTGTTCATCAAATAAAACAGTTATCCAGAAATCAATTATCTAAACTTTATATATATAAAAAACATATGTTTCTTTTAATGTTCTTGTTTATTACATTTCTTTTTCTCTTCTCTCTTTTTTCTACTAATTATGTTTTACTTCGGCTCGCATTAGAATGCCGATTTATCGAAATCTTGCAAAATTCTTTTGAGTCTGTATGTCTGTCGGCACGATATAATATGCACTCACAGACGTCGTAGAAAACTTCTGGTGGTGCCAAAATCTTTGTAATTTTATTGCGGAGAGTTGAAAAGCTTTTGAGTTTTCTAGCGTGAGTCATAGCACGTCGGGGTCACGTTTTTGAGAAAAATTTTGAAAATATTGGGTCAAAATTTGAAAATACAGTGTCGTTTGTCGTTTTTGGGTACGGGAAAACCGATTTTGACAGTTAAAGAGTCGTAGTCAGGGTCACGTTTTGGGGTCAAAATTTTGAAAATGCAGTGTGGGGTATCGTTTTATATGTTTTTGGGTACGGGAATACCGATTTTGACAGTTAAAGAGTCGTAGTCTGGGTCACGGTTTTGGGTCAAAATTATGAAAATACAGTGTGGGTATCGTTTTATATATTTTTGGGTACTGGAAACCCTATTGTGACAGTTATAAAAAAAAAAAAACACAAGAAGTCTCGAAAAAGTTTTTCATCTTTTCATCTTGTCTTCAGTTTTGTAAAAGAACTCATTAATAAAGCCTCTAATTACTCTATTTAATATCTGTTTATACGTTTTTATTATGACAATCTTTGTATTGCTTGTTGAATCAACTAGAAGGCTCTTAGATCTGAAAGGACGGACCATTAGAATTAAAAACAAGAAACAATGTACATTATCTAGTCAGAAATGTTCGCCAACTGCAACTAATGGTTATAAGGTGTTTACATTAATAAAGATACGGTCCACTACATTAATTATAATTTGTAACCAAAGGAAACAGCCCGGGTACACTCCAAGGAACGGACGGCTATAAAACTATTTCGTAAAGGCGGACAAGAGTCTGGGCCTCTTCTGGCTTTAACACTTGTTCAACAAACTGTAATACAACTTTAAAAACTGTTAAGTGGCTGGAATTATAACTAATAAGTAGGCCTATAGCATTAAATTATGTTCAGAGTGTTGGTCTTTTCACTAACCAGTGCGAGGCTAAATGTAATACCACGACTGAAGCACCTTTCCTAAATTAGAGCCCGACTCTTCGTCCTCCCCCAACAAACCAAAGTTAATGACCATCTGAGAACCCGGTCCCATAGACCGTATAACAATTTGATTCGCCTTCACCACCAATGCATATTTTATTCCCCCATGGTTACTGTTATTGGTTAGATGTTATTTTAGTATATGAAGTATTGAGACGTTTTTGTTGTTAAAGTTCAGGATAGCTTGCAGTACGGAATCCTTGACAACTAAGACAAACTCACACTGTATTAAAAACTAATTTTCTTACAAACTCAATGAAATATTATCTTGTGAGGCCAAAACTATGTATTTGAAATTCAAAATAACTAAACGAATGTTACTATAGTGTAACGAATTCCCAGCAATTCCCGACGGAGTAAACCTGATTATTAAAAACTAAAAATATTGTTTTACAGTAAAACCATTCGTAACACAACAATTTGGATTGCGATTAAGACGTTGCATTGTGGACGAACGAAAGCGAGAAAATACAGTTAGTTATCTATGTTACCCAAGCTGTAAATCGGCTGTGGAGGGGAGGGGGTGGGTATAAAAGCTGTAATTAAATCCGTTCGTGTAACCCCATCTCTTTAACCCCCCCCCCCCCTCCCACACTACGGTCACGCGAGCAGACGGTCGTGTAGATATCATCAGCACGCCTTGGAGAACCAACACCCTTTCTCAAGCTCATTGAGAGACTTTATACGTGTAAGTTAAAACTGAAACAATTTGAGTTAGACTAGTAGTTCTGTGAACAGTAGACCTCGCTCGTTGAAATAACAAATAATGTGGTTTTGAGCCTAGGTAAAAAATAGTGTGCCAGTAAGGAAGTAAGCACAAGGTTTAGCCAGTGAAACATTATTTTTTACAATTCCCGCGATTCCGGGATTTCTAGTTCTCGGTTTTATTTCTTTTCTTGAGCTTTAACTGATAAAGATTTTCTTTTAGAGGCATTGTGTTTTATTTAGGTTAATAATGCGTAAGATAGCTAAAAATATCGCCTTATAGAGGGACAACATACAATTAAATATTTACATACTTAAATAACTCAAACTTAACAATGTATCATAAGTTAACTTAAGTTCCATATCATATTCCAATATTAGAAATAATGAAAACAAACGATGTTAAAACGTCGTGATAGTGATCTCAACCCATGTACCAACACTTCCCACGGTGTCCTACGGTCATTTTTTGTGTGTCCTTTATTTATCGCCGCGAGGTTTCATTTGTTTCATCTCATTTTGTAATTCAAGTAAAGCTAAGTCAAATACTTTTATGAAATTTACAATGATAATTTACAGGTATACAGTTCAATTCTTTGATTTTATCCTCTACACTTTCTTATAATAATATGTAATTTTTGGGCAATATATTCCTAAATTACTATCCAAAACAGGCCTAGTTTTGTTAGCAGTCTTGTAGTAGAAACATAAAAACAGGTGTTTTCAAAATCAGAAATTTGAAATTGATAAATATTTTTATACAATTCTATTTATAAGTAAATTACGAAACATTTTTGCATTTAAGAAAAAAATTACAATATTTTTTACTACTTTTTATGTAGGCCTAAAGTTAAACATTTTCCTTTCGTTACTGAACGTGGTTGTTTCTTGAACTAATAACTTTCTTAATTTTACTTCAATAATTTTTTTCACTGGCATATATGAATTCTTTAAACCTTTATCTACAAAAAAGCTATGGAACACTTTTGAATTGGTTTAGAATAAACGTATAAAAACTTGGTTGAAATACAAAAACTTTTACGATTTTTAACAAGTTCCAAGTTTACTTCCATTTTCTGAGTTTACCGTTAGAGATACAGAAAAAAATCAAGAATACAATTTTGTTTAAAATTTAATTTGCTATTAGGAAAATGTTATTAGTTTTTAAATTCGACTTACGGTTAAGCCAGAAACTGGCTTTGGAAAAACGCTTACACTGAGAGAAACGGTCCGACCGCCATTTTTATTTTATTTAAAGGGTTAAAAATCAAAATGGAAAAAAATCGTATATATACATGGCTCGGCCTAGGAATAAGGAACATTCATGCAAAAAATCATCAAAATCGGTCAAGGCGTTTGGCCGTAATCGTGAGACAGACACCCAGACACACAGACGCACAGACACACAGACACACAGACGAAATGCCGAACGGTCGAGTTAAAACGGAGACCTCGCTTACGCTCGGTCAATTAATACGACCAGAACATTTTGTATGTATTTACACATTTATTATTTTAAAATTATGTCTTTCGTGTCAACACGATTTATGTATTTAGTTTAAAACCAATAAAATTGAAGAAAGGTCTTAGCGTAATCGTACAACGAACAACTTCAAGGGTCAGCTGTTTTGTTACCATTTTAAGTAACAAGTTTGATTTCTTCCTTACGTAATAAAAAATGAATAATTAAGGGTCGGCTCTAGCTGTCGGCCATGTTGGCTGACACTCCGTAAGACCAATGTTAAATTAAAATTAAAATTTTTCCTTTATTTTTGATCGGAAAATTATAAACGATATGTCATTTTAAAACTATGGTAAATATGCAAGGAAATGGCTTTTTAAAAATTAAGAAAAATATTTTGTTTAATATTTATTAACAATTTAAAACATTGATTTTTCATATTTTTTTATGTTGTCACTATTAATTATAGCGAAAGACTACCAAACCATTCGCCTGAAGAATTTCGTCCCCAAGATTTTGGTATTTTTTTTAAAACGCTATTTGAACAATTGCGGGTTTAAATGGATTTAGGCTGAGCAATGTCCGTGTAACCTACCGCCGCTATAGGGTGATTTTAAATATTTTTTACGTTGTAACTATTAATTATAGCGAAAAATTACCAAGACATACGGATGAAGAATTTTGTCCCCAAGAGTTTGGTATTTAAAAAAAACGGTATTTGAATAATTGCGGGTTTTAAATGGATTTAGGATGAGCAATGTCCGCGTAACCTACCGCCGCTATAAGGAGTCGCAGGTTGCTTTCTGTTTTACTAGAGCCGACCCTTAAATGTGAACCGCAATCCGGATTCGAAATTTAAAAAAGATGTTTAGTGTTTTTCTCAGCACGCAATTACAAAAGATAGATTTATAAAATGATTTTAAATGAGGCAATGTCAATGGGCTCAGCTGCAAGAAACTCCGCGGTTTAGATGCGGAAAGTGAAGCGCCGCACTCGACGGCAACGTTGTCTTTTACAGGAGCAGATCCGTAACCAATAAACCAACAACAAATATACAGGATGATTCAGTAAAGCGTAGCGGGCTATGCAGATTCAGATTCTACATGCAAAAATAAGTCGAAAATGTAAATAAAATTTTTTCGATTTCGGCTTAGTTTAGCCGTAATCCGCCATTTTGTTTTTTTTTACAAAAACTCACTGTAAATCTGGAAATAGGTAAGATGTCGACTTCAATTTTGGAATAAGCATTTTATATGTTACGATTAACCAGTGTACCAAACACAAAGAATTTATTTTTATAATTTTCAAAATG
>JAGFPH010005369.1:4008-19415 GCA_018207615.1 Philaenus spumarius
ACGATAACTTTTGAATGCGTCGTCCGATTTTCATTTTCAAAAAAGCAGTCGACGCAGTTTTTAAGCACAAAAAATGTATAAATGGTTTTATTAAGATTTTTTTGCACGCTTTAAAGTTATTTTTAAAAAACTTAAAAATTTCAAAAAAAAATTTGGTTATTTTTTTTAATTTCTTCGGATTGGCTCGATGGATTAACTCTCAAATCTAATCAGATCTAAGTTTTGATACACCCTTTCGAATGACATGTCGTAGAATTCAATCGGTTGATTCGTTTTTGAGAAACTGTACGACAAAAATTTATTTACACACATAC
Organism: Philaenus spumarius; assembly: GCA_018207615.1. Classification (NCBI taxonomy): domain Eukaryota; kingdom Metazoa; phylum Arthropoda; class Insecta; order Hemiptera; family Aphrophoridae; genus Philaenus; species Philaenus spumarius. Next base: position 4,323 of record JAGFPH010005369.1, read on the forward strand.
ATCCACACACACACACACACACACACACGCACACACACACACACACGGTCGGACACCTCGGCGGGAATAGTCAGAATGGCTTCCTGGGACCTCAAAACGTGGAGATTTAATGAAAACTCGACTTTCGAAAATCGGACCGAAATCAATAACTTCCCTTTATTGGTAGCGGGAAGTTAAAAAACACAATTAACAAAAATACCGAGTAATGCTCGGTCGCCCAGGTACTTACCATTAAATAAAAACATGTTAATATTATTTTTATATTCATCTCTGTGTGTCCAGACTGAGTAATGTACACTGTAGGTATTCAATGTGTTTGTTATTTTAGTAATAACTTTAAAAGTATACAATATTCGAATATTTATTGAAATACAATTCAGATTTTTCGAGGATGGAATTTGTCTATTGTTAAAAAGATTTACTATATGTAAACAGTTAAGTCTCAACTGAAGGCTTTGTGAAATAAATACAAGTAAAATAATATTTGCCCAAAGCTTGTTTCAAACCTATTGAGCTAAAAACAGCAATTTGTTATAGTAAGGTTAAAATGGTATTGCTCATATATACAGGTTGCTAGTTGTAAGTGATACAAACTTGTTGGTGATACTCTTAGTGGTAGGCCTACTAGTAACAAAATAGTGCATATATAATTGTTTTACTACAATGCTTTTGGATATGTACTTGTACACGTAAAACTGAAATTATTGACTATGCATGCAGGTTTTGTTAAGTTTAACCCCATTTTAAGAACCTACATACAATTTCAACAAGAATGATTTACAATGATGGATATGAAGCAATATAAAATATTAAAAGTTATGGCTTTGAGTTAAAATTTGCAGTCATTGTACACAAATTAAGAAGATTGTAATGCTTAAACCTCTCTTATGTTTAGAAGACGTTAAATATCATAAAACAAGTTTTGCTAGTAAATGAGCTTGCAAATAATGTAATACAACCTTCCCTTTATTAGCGAATTTCCATAGGAAAAATGAGCTATTGCAAGTGGCCCTTATGGTGAGATCCAAGGTCAGGAGTAGCAAATGAGCATCGATCATGGTCCCCAGAACACGTTTTGGTGTGTCATTAAAATCATATATATATATGTATAAATGTGTTCACACTCTAGCGGCCGAATTTTAAGTCCGATTATTTCCAAATTTGGTGCACGTGTTGGTTGCCTATGTCGCTCGGACGAGTTCGTTAGCAAAAAAATTCCAGCAACCGGAAGTACTTTTTTTGACCGAAAGTTACTATTTTTTTGAGATTTTTACTACGAGAATGAAATTTGTTTAGAGTTTTTTCTAGAAATATAAATGTAGGATGTTATTCTGCACATTTTGTTTTTTACGCGACATTATAGCTCGCTTGGTTCCCCCAAAATCGACCAAAACGTAAAATACCATAATAGTACCCGGTTCGAAGCCAAGTGGTGCAAACTCGCGAGGCCACTAGGCGCAAACAAATTCTACTAATATATTGCGTACACACAAACGCCTTCGTGAGTAGACCTATTTCCAAAATAGTTGGTTGAAACCCTAAAACATAGGCATATAAACTTAATTTTGGAAATTAGCTCAACTCACGTCAGCGGTTCATCTGCGTGGTCGAATTATTCCATTTTGAAAGAGTATATACAGCGAGCATACAAAACCATGGTTTGCAGAAATAAGTACTGTACGGTTTAATAAGATGAAATACACAAACCTCCACGATTTTCATGTGAATATTTTTATAAAGTTTTTGCTATGAACAAGTTTCTAACAAACGTTGGGGAAGTCTTGTAAACACCGGTGAACTAAGAGTTTTGTGATCAGGATACCGAGTACAATTCACTCTCTGAGCGGCAAGCGCTTTCTCGTTGCAAAACCTTTAAAGAAAATGTATTTATGCATATTTCCGATTTGAAAAAGACGTTGTTATTTCTGTACTACCTAATAATTACCGACCCCCATTTATCTTATCTTATGTTTGTGGAATGATGTTGGAATTTTGTTGTAAACATGAATGATCAAACCTTAATTATGTTATCAGTTTTTGTATTTCAAGCTTGTGTACAGTGTTTATTTCAGCAAACCATGTTTTTTGTATGTAGGCTGTAAATACTTAACTATTAGGGAAGCTTTTAATGATATTAAACACCTTCTAAACTATACCATTAGTGTGATTTAACCTTTTTATATTCTTAATTTTTGTATAATGATTACAAATTTTTACTTTCAGCTATATCTGTTGATATTTATTATTATTCATCCTCAATTATTTTAAATCCTTACTGTCTTAAATTTTATGTTGATTCTGAAAATGAGTTTAAACCTAACAAAACTTGCTTGCATATCACGAATCTTCAGTTTTACATGCACATTTACCGATTTCTGAAATACATCATAAAATATGTATTAATCCAAGAGCATGGTAGCAAAAACAATTAAATATACACTATGTGGTCAATAATAGTATCAAGTAGTGTATCACCAAAACTTGTTTAACACTATTATCTCCAGCCATCCTGTATATACATTTAGCTAGTTTTTATGCCAAAAACTTAAATATTATAATTAAATTGACTACATTACACTTCCCAGAACAAGAATATGATTTTCATATACATTCTTTGGTTTAACTTATGTATACAAACTATTTTCAAGTAATAGTTTGAATAATAATTTAAAAAATAGTGAAACTTGAATTCTAAATTAATATTTTTGACTATTATTTTTTAAATAGTGGCTAAAAGTTTGCATTGCTTTAACCTACCACCAATATTATTATTAAATATGATTAACAACATATTTAAAATATTTGTAATCAATTGCCTTCGTTAAAAACCCTTCTATGAGCAATGTACAAGAATTAAAATTTGCATGAATTCGAAAGTTTAGGTTTTAATCAAAATATTTGCTGGCATAAGTACGATGTTTTAAGGAATGAATTTGTTTGTAAAAACTTAAGTTTTAAATTGAATTTCAAAAAACCATTACTCTCTGCGATGGAAAATGGAAGAGGCTTTACTGAGCGCGAACACATTCAAGATTCAATTGAAAGTTTTTTGAGCATTAAAAAATCTAATTATCATGTTCTACAAGAAGTACTGATTTAATTCCTGGGCCCGTCGTTTAAGTGTGCAAAGTCAGAGTCGTATGTAATTTAATTTATTTTTCGTGTTGGAGTTTTCAGTTGATGTGGACAATCGTCCTGATTTATAGACTGAAAATTATTACACAACAATATAAAAAAATTAAAACTTTGTGTTCTAAAGTTGCCACATACATAATCCATTGTGTTTTTTCTCTAATTTAAAATTCATTTGAATGTTATAAATGTTTACTTATGAATGTACTAAAATGTAAACATATCAGCTTCTATAAAAGCGAGTGTACACACGAAATAGTATAGCGTAGGTTGTTTAAAATAACTATCTTAACCCTAGAACTGGCAATGCTATAGCAAAAATTGGGAAGCTGGTTTTTAGCTTTTAGCAAGCATATTTTTAAAAATTCGCCAAAAATAGTAAATGAACCCCAATCCAAAGGTGTTCAATAGCATTTTTTATAGAAAAAATTTCAAAGAATTCAACTATGTCATTAAAAATTTGTTTCTTTTGAAATTGTAAAAGTTATTATCTTAGAAAGCAAAACATGTTCAGAAACGGAAGAAAAAAACCAACTTTATGCCTACATGAAAAATAGTAAAAAATTTTTGTAATTTTTTTTCAAAATACACAAAAGTTTTATAATTTAGTACTAAATAGAAATATGTAAAAATATATTTCTATTTCAAAATTTGTTAATTCAAAATAACACTTTGAACGTTTTTATTACATAACCTGTAAATCATAACTAATTAAAAAGTGACTAGGCCTATACATTTTTTACTTCAATCAATGTTTTTTTTTTATACCAAAAATTCGAGAATGAAAATGTAGAATCGAATAGCATTCTACCCAGTTTCAAATAACTTTACTAAAATAATAACGAAAATAACTAAAATCTTATTTTTTCACTTACCGTTTTATTAGAACACCGTTTTAATACATTATAGCGTATTGCCTCCAGGAACTGTTATCTTCTTCTATCTATATATATAAAATTCAATGTATGTTTGTACGTTTGTCTGTATGTTTGTCCTTTATGCGTTACCAAACCGTCCATCCGATTGCTTTGAAATTTTGAGTAGTAACACAGGTTAACCCTGGGAAGGTTTTAGGCCATTTACCAAAGTCCTAGGACACTAGGGCAACGCCCCAGTGGCCCTCAAAGTTTCAATGTTAATCTTATGGAAGGTCAATCTTAAGGAAGAAGAAGAAATATTTCTTTTGATTTTATCAGAAACAGCTGTTTGTATGAAAAGCTTAAAACAGCTGATTTTGATCAACAACTGATTTGGATCAAAAACTGAATATAATTTTAGGTTAGGTAAATCAAGCAATGAGCAGAATCCCATTATAATTTACATAGGCCCTCAGGGATACGAATTACAGGGTTTCAAAGTTTCAAATTAAGCAATAGCGAAACATTGCCGGGTCAGCTAGTTGCATAATAACATTAGGTTACATACTTTATATATGTCCGTCTACAGTCCTAAATCCAGTCCTTATGTGAAGGGACTATCGAGTTCTGAGTTCATGTCTCCATTATCAAGTCAAGTAAAAACACACATTAAACAGAATTTGTCATGGTCACACTTAACATAACACTACACAACACAAAACACTCAAATAAATAAACACGTGATAAAAACATATGTACATCGTTGGCCAACGGACTTGACTCGATTCACGGATGTCGTAGCGCGTCGGAGTCACGTTTTTGGGTCAACATTTTGAAATTATTGGGTCAAAATTATGAAAACACAGTGTTATCGGCAAAATACTGTGACTAAATAGTATAGGTTAGTACCTTCAGGTTTTTTAAATTTTAATTATATAATATGAAGAAACGTAAATAGTATGTATAAATAGTTACCTTATGCTTGTGGCGGATAAAGCTTTGCTGCTGATAGCCAGAAGTGATGGATTCGGCTATTCAGGTCGGGATACGGTCAGCTGTTTAGTAGTACACAGGTTTCAAATAGAGATTTATACACACCTTATTCAGTAGGCCTACAATAACCTATTGTTCCATTTGGAAAAGTTGATGAAATTCCATTTTAAATACGCAGTTATACTGTAGTTTCTATTGTTCGATGTTATTGTTTTCGTAATTTACGTTTTGTTACATTATTTTCAAATTTTCTTGCTTTGTGGATACTTTTGGGGTTAATATAGTTTGGTTTATTTAATTCTTACGTGTTTGGTGTATGTGAAGTGATTTATTTTGTTATAATTACGTGAAATATTGCGGAAAAGTCGAAACTTAACCTATATAATTTCAACTTTTATTTCTTTCATAACTCCTACAAATATTATTTCCCTTGAAAATTTTTGTTGTTTTTACAATCAGTTAGATGTGTTCTTTCGTATTATATCAAATTCCCTTAGAAATCGATTGACAAGTTTAAGTAAATTTTTACCAATTAATTAATTTTAATTTTTTCTAAAATTGTTTTTATATATATATTATTATTTTTTGTCTTACCGTGAGCCTGTTTTATCTAGCGTAAGTTTAGGGATCCAAGGGGAGGGCTTAAGTCTGTAAGCCCAAATGGTAGATCCGCCACTGCTAAAGCCACTTATTTTAAAGTCCAGCGAGAGGAACAAGAGAAACATAACTCTACCATTGACGTGATATTAATTCCGTAACGACTAATTAACATGTTATGAATCCGTGCTCTGTGGTAAACTCTATAATACTGATTTCTTCTTTCTCCTTGTGAACTCTTTGGGTTTTTGTAGTTCTAAGTTTCTCTTAATACGGTATTTCGATTTTAAAATTTAAATAGTCCAAATTTCAAAAAAACGTATTTCGAATTAATACCGTAATAATCATTATTTTTAGCCAGTCTTTGATCAAACCAGGATAATAATGGTAAGACTCTAGTAACTAAAATCTTTACCTCTTGTAGTAACTCTGTGAATTCTACCTAGGAAATAAATGTTGATGGTTTGTGATGTTAGCTATAACCTAATCTACTTACAAATTCAAAAATTTGTCTAATTCTTTTGTGTAAGAACTATATTTGCGTTTTAATGTAAGTTTTTTATGTTACACCAAAATGTCAGATTAGATTAGAACTATTTATTTGTTGCTATCATTTTGTGAAATATTTTTATTGGTGACGTAGGCCTACACTTGTAAACATTAAGGAGAAACATGATTATAGGAACATTATTGGCTTTCGTTGGTTTGTTTTTCGATAAATAGGTTTTTATGGGGAAATGTGTTTAGTTGTTAAAATATGTAGCCTAATAATCCGGATCTGCTGTAAAAATTTAGTATAGACATCCCTTGTGAGTTCAGTGCAGCCTAGCTTTTTTTAGGAACGTGAGTAGTGGTGCCAATATAGGCCTATGCACAATGTCGCGAATACATTGGGAGCTTAAATATGATAGGCCTATATAAACGAACGAAATGGAAACATACTGTTTCCGAGAGGAAAGTTTACATTGTTGGCCTGTTGTTACTTATTATATACTAGTGGGCCCAGCAATGCTTCGCTATCGCTTGATTTAATTTAAAGGGTAGTTATTCCATTTCATTACATTGACTCAAGTAATCGAATTGAAAAATGATTTGTATGCCACTTAAGAATATACTACACAAATTTAGATTTATAGTTTGTAAACCTTTATAGATAATACAGTACACCTTTTGTTTACTTTTACCTAATCTAAAACAACTGATAGTTGTGAAGAATTGTAAAAACCTGATTCTAAATTAAATCCAATTGGTTGCCAATAAAACGTGTTTTGGTTCATTGTAGGCCTAACCTAAAATCATGTTCAGTTTTTGACCCAACACAGCTGTTTCGTATATATTATGTAACAACCAATGTTTGAATTGAATTAAAATATAGTAAGCATTTTTAGTTCATTTTTGTTTTTGTTTGCTTTAAGTTGGTCAATCTAACCTAAAAAAGCTGTTGGTTTTGAAGAACAATGAACTGATTATAAATGCTGAGTAAAGTTGCTATGGTAATGAATGTAAACAAACATGACGTGTTGCTAAGCTTTTTATACGAACAGCTGTTTCTTTGCGCTATGGTCTTGAGTCCATAGAAAAGAGGTTGTTTAATTTTTTACAAATTTAAAACTTTTTCGGGAAACTTTTAAAATTTTTCTTTACATAAAAACCTAAATCGGACTATTACGAACATTTTAAAACAAAAATAGCCAAATTGGTCCAGCCGTTCTCAAGTGATGCGCTTACAAAGGAAAAGCAATTCATTTTTATTATATAGATATGTACATTATAATATTAAATAATATATAGGAATATACATAGCTTTACGAATTGAAAACATTCTGTTATTGGTACCGGGTGTACGTTTATATGTGCAGGCTTTTGTAATTTCTTTTTTTACAATCTGTTCCACTTATAATTTTAACAAATAATATTAGCTATTTATATACTATTGGCACCTTTAGTAATACAATTAAACTTTACAATAAGGTTCTGGAGCTCCCCTGTTGCAGTATATGGTATATGGCATGGAGGGCTATACTGAAATTATGTTAGAACTACTTTACTGATACATTAAATGTGTTCACCTGAATACACTATGTAGCCTACCTATGTATATAACTTTACGAATTGGAAACATACCGTGACCGGTTTAGTTTGTAGCAGGCCTAAGTTAGGTTTAGTTTGTTTGTAGAATATATTCTAGTGTTATTTATCAATAAATTTGACAAATAATAATATGTGCTGTTTGCATAAACAATTGTGGATTAATTGTATCACCACCCACACAGAAGCATTCTTTACAGCTACTTTATTCCTAGAACAAAAGATTCAATACTATAGACACAAACAGTATGCAATTAATTTCAGTTGGTGGGATGATGTGTGGACATACACAATTAGCTTAGACTTTTACTTTTGAATGTGAATTCCTGTGCCATCTAAATATAGTTAAATAGAATAAAGTAGGTACAACTTTCAGAATTCTTAAATATTTTTACATACATCTATCGGAAGGTGAGGATACACACACACTCACACACATTGTAATAAATTTCACTATTGAAGCGTATAATTAAACAGAATACATATTTACTGGAAAATAAGTCTTATTGCCAATACCTTCTTTTACTTATTCATTGAATTTCCATACAAAAAGGTCCCTTACAAAAAATGCTTTTATTCCTCTTCAGTTCTATGGATGGGAACACAAGTTCCTAGGGAAAGGAAAATATGTATGTTATTAATTGTAGTCAGGTATTTTCCTTTTAAGAGATTGGTACTAAAATATGTTTTAAATGTTATGTGCCGTTTGATTTTACATAGCCTATACTCAGTTTATTTTTTACAAGAGTTCAAGCATGAGCTGCTGGCTCACTACTTGATGCGGCCTCTAGGCATGTTATAGATTTGTATATTCAGTGATGGTGTATACAGCAGACTCACTGCTGTTAATATTTCACCTAAACAGCCAAATTTGCTTATCAAATTTTAAACGTTTTCTTGGAGAGGTTAAAAATTTCCCTGGACCCATTTTGCAGAAGGAGGGGATGGTACTCCTTAATCTCCATATCCCGGTCTAGCACCCCCGCCAGAAAATATCATATGGGCGCTCATGATAAATACCCCTTTAAAATTCCCGCACTAAATAAATAAATACAATATCTCCCTAAGTACATAATCCATTTAAAATTTAAATGGCTTACGTTATGTCTTCATACGATTATTACAGCTGTATAGTATGATATCACTCGATTACTAAAGAACGCCATTACAAGATTGCTGCACTAAGCTTACACATAATAATTGCTATTTACCAACAAAAACAACTATGAATGCAGGAATGTAATTTAATTATATTGGCTCGAGTATGACTTGTATTTTTATGTATCTTGCTATAGCTGTATGTATTTAAATAATGATTTATTAATATTTTTAAAATTAATTTAGAACATATTTTCCTTAGGTTTTATATGTGATAGTCGGTAGAGATTTGGCCGCAATAACATTTGCCCTCCGGGACACAGTTATGGTATTTGATTTGAAACTAATGTTGTCAGGTAAGTTCAAATTTACTTGTAAACACAAAATAATAAATACACTTGTTAATGTTTTGTACAACTAAGTAAACAACTAAGTCCCACGCCTAAGCCCCTCAAGCGACTAATATTTCTAATATCATGTAGGCCTACCCCACCTACAATATATTCCAAGATAAAAAAAGATATAGTAAGTAGTAGAGGCCTATAGCCTACAAAGTTAATTCTGACAAAAAATCTTCACCCTATACGTATCGACTTAATCTCAGGATAATTTGAACAAATATTGGTAGTGACTATTATAGATTAAATAAAATAAAATTTTAGAAACAAAATAAAAATTGAAAGGCCATATTAAATACTACTTGTTCTGTGAGGGGTTTAAAATGTAATTTATCTCCTTGAAAATAAGTTTATAATCAATATCAACTTAATTTTCTTTTATAAAATGCAATTTACATCTAGAATTCGATCAAGTAATTTATTCTTCGTATATCTCATGTCACATTCATTTTATGAGTTATTAATGTTGCCAAATATATAGTTCTATTTATCAGATAGGTTGGTCAGTACATCGTGATGCTTAGATAAGATTAAAACTTTTTTTAGAAAACTGAAAAGTTTTTGATGTCTTCTTGAGTACATGCTTGCAATGTAATTGTCTGCAATTAAGGGTTGGATATTGGATAATATGTTTTTACAATTATATATTTATTTTAATAAATTAATATATATAAGTACATTCATTGTTTGTAATACTTCATCGTTAATCTTTTTAGAGTTTTATGATGTAGATCCCGAAGATATGGTACTACATTTTGATGGTTCGACTTTAGACGATAATTTTGAATATCTGGAGGAATATGGGGTTTCAAAAAAGGCATTTTTACACTCTATAATGCTATTGACATTCTTGTAAGTTATTAGTTTAGTTTTTTATAATTAGATTAACAGTACAGGTTTCCACTGATAAGAACAAAGACTCTTAAGCCAACTAATGTGGAGTTTATTTGCACAAATTGACAAGGTTATTGCTTATTTTGCTTTTTATTACTCTCCCTAGACTTTGAATTTTATATTTATTTATTTTGTATTTATAAATGGTGTTTGATAAATACTGGAAAAACTACAATGATTTTTTTTTGCCTATGGTTGCTCATTGCAAAACAATTTTTGTTAATGTAAAAAACAATGACTTCTGAATTTAAAAAATCTTGATAGAGGTAATACAAAGTAGTAATAACCTGGTGATTAAAGTGGTTGTACACCACTACAATACTCATCAGAAAATATAAACAAAAATCTGTTCTGCAGATGAAATAAACCTCAAAATAGCTACGAATCAATTGGCCATAAAATCATTAACAAATTTGTTAGTTAAAAATATAACTAAAAAATTAAAGGAAAAAAAATTAAAACTGTCTGTAATTTACACAACTTTTAGATAATCTAACTAATCCGATTTAAATGATGATCACACACAATTTTAACTACAGTTTATAGAGTACTGGCTTAAATATGTTTTAACTATACCGTAGTATATAGGCCTACTTGATCCATTTATCAGCTGAACATGTGCTCAGCAAATGTTTTTTTATGATAATTAGAGATATGGTTTGTTGGTTTCATGAATAGTATTTGTTCGTAGCTCTGTCTGGTTAATTTTCTTACCTACATCAGTAAACGTATTATAGCCTGAACATTATTACAATACTAGACAAATTTAACAAGTTCATGCTTTACAAGCTACCAAATAGTTTTACTTTCTCTTGTGATAACATTTTTTATAATTTAAAAATAAGTTTGTTTTTGCTATCTTACAAAGTTTAAAAAATTATGTTACACGTTTTATAATAGGCCTAATTACGTAAATTAGAACCCATTTAATGTTTTTTCATTTCATTTCATTTATTTACTGGTCGCAAAACAAAATACATTTGTATGACCTTCAGTCATTTTATGAATTATTTATACTAAAACTAAGTCAGAACAATAAAATACAAATTGCAGTGAAAATCACATATAGCCTGCAGCAGAGAACAACACAAAACATTTCAGGGCTAGTACTTTACACATTGAAACTTACAACAAATAAATAATACAATACACCAATAAACAGAATAAATCAACAATATCAGACATTATTAATATAGATTAGGTAACTAAATCAATCAAGCAGATTTTTCCTTTTAATCAGGGTCGCACGTCTTAAAATACTCACAAATTGAGTAATAGTTCTTCCTAAGAAAAAATAATTTTAGTTTAAGCTTAAACCTAACAGGATCACGCTCGCATTTGGCTAGAATTGAGGTCGCAGACTATGTTTAGCTCTGGTATCATGCCCATGTATGTCAACATTTTTGTAAAATTTTGCAAAGCTCTGTAGTTTAAAAACTAGTAATAACATTTGTTATACCTTCAGATATTCTTAGTCGTCGGGTTATCCAGTTTTCTTGTCTTTAGAGTCAACGCAAAATTTAAGAGGAAATTTGGTTCGAAACATTTCTTACAATTATTTAAAAAGAATTAAATTTTCCTGAACTGAAAATAGGTTGTTTAAATTCCAGTTAATATTTCCAAGCAAACTAAAAAAACTCGTTTTCTTAGGAAACATATTTTATGAGTCCTAGCATGCTCAGATTGTCTAAATAAAATTTTGAATTAAGGTGTAAACAATGCTTAATGATTAGATAAACTTAACTAAATGTTAGTCTATTCTTTTGGGCTATATCTATATTAGTAATTGCGTTGCCAAAACCTGCAAGCTGAACAAAATGTTTGTTTGTAATTATATTGTACTAGTGGCAGAATGTGAGGTTATTCTAGTAGGCCTAGGTGATCTGAAAGTTTCCTTGAAACAGTACTGTAAATTATTTTTTAAATGCCTTAAATTTGAATATATACAGTACTGTCACAGTCAAGACTGAAATCACCCACTATGTAATACATATTCATCTTAAGCATATATATCATCTTAAACATCTTAAGCATACCTCAAACCAATATTTGAAAAAAATATTTTAACATTTTTGAAATATGGTATGCAATATATTTCCTACAAAAAGTTGATGCAACAACAAAATGTAGAATCAGTGGTGTAAAATTTTTATCCCGCCCCTCATTCTTTCCCTCACTCTTTCTTTTCTTCTCGTTTTTTTATGCAAACCTTCGATAACTTTATTCAAATCCAGATTTCTAGCTCGGATGTTTTCAATACTCAATAAGCTGAGGTCACTCGGTCTCTCTTGGGTCATTGTGCTCCTTAAATCATTTTTAATGAGTATCAACTTGGAGAATGAGAGCACTCACTACAGTTACTGGTAAGATCAAGAAGAGAAGTAAAGCAGTGCACAAGTCCGGGACGCTAGATGCAATTGAGCTGTTTTCCAAAAAGAGGAGATTTGCTAAATGTGGTATTGATGTATTTTTTCCAATGTCTGATTGCAGTGCCATTCTAAAAGAGTTTATTTGAAAACTAAGAAAAGTAATGTTAAATTGAATTGGTCCAAGTTTCAGTACAAAGTTAAAAGTGTTAAATATTTTGGTTAGGTATTTTTTCAAGGCGTATGATTTATGTTGTAGGTATGATGACGGTGTCTCTACAGAAGCTGAAGAACCAGCTTCAATAGCAGTGGAACATTGGGACGATACTGACAATATGGATGAGTATGATGCGGAGTATTCTCTAATCGTGACGCCAAGCGAGATATATCCGTGGGAACGCAATTGGGGGAGTGGTCCGTGGCAAGAATTGGAAAACGAGATGTTAAACTATTATCTATACAGCGACAATAGCTCTGCTGAAAGAAGCTCGACATCAAATATTTGCTTACCTGTAAGATACAGCGAAAATAGCCTTTCTGATAGAAGCTCTACAACAAATATTTGCATACCTGTAAGATATGATGATAGTTTTGAACAGGATTTTGATGAGGATGCTGATGAGGAGGTTGTTGCAGTTCATGATTTATCTTAACGTGTTTATTTCCTTTTTGCTTTTTTGTAGTTTGTGATTTTTATAAATATAATAGTCAAAATTCATCTAAAAAATATGTTATTTTTTCAATAAATTTTTGTCAACTACAGAAAATATCACATGTATTTAAATATTGTATTACTGTGAACATATATTGATATGAGCAGTCATTTTTAATTCATTTGAAGTTTAAATATTAAATTTCTTGTAAAAAATCAAAGTTTGTTAAAGTTATTTTGTAGTTTTACGTACATCGTAAAATAAAAAATAAAAATTCCTGGTAAATTTGTAATTTAAAAATTTTCTCCTTTTCTGTATCTACTTAAGCATATACATTTTGTATTTTTTGAAACATAGTTTCTAGTACCACAAAGAACTACTAATGGGTGTCTATAAATTAACGTGCGATAGCTGTGATAAAATCTATACAGGCCAAACGGGAAGAGAGTTCAAAGTTCGTTTTAAGGAACACTTGCCAAAAAAGACTGTTTCGCATAACAAGTCCAATTACGCGGGTCACTTATAGACGAAAATCACAGTTACTCAGATTTTGGAAAAAACCTTAAACCATTAAAGATTTGCAGTAAAGGCAAGTTTATGAACGCTGTGGAAGAGTTTGAAATTTACAAGGCTTTCAGAGAATTAAACAAGAGTAATGAACAAGATTACTAAACGATCAGCTAAATTTCGATTCGAACACCCTATATGACACAGCGATAAGAATTCAGAAAGCCCGCTGCAAGTAGTTGTAGATTAGAGCGTGGACTGATGGCGTGCAGTCAGTCGATGTCCGGTTGTCATAAGATGCGCATCTACGTACTGTGTTTTTTTAAATGTGTTGTGTTTTATTGTTTTATTAACGTTTTGACAACAACTATATATAGAAGGCTTTTCTGAAGATGGGATAGACGTCCCGAAACGCGTCAAAAGAACAACAAAAAAGAGGTCACCGACGGTTAAATAAAAGGTATTGTACTTTATTATATAATAATTACTGAGACCCCAGCTGAAAACACTTCATGTACATCAGATAAGGTTAAGTTATTTCTGAAAAGTAATTTGTAAAAGAACAAACAAAAGCTGGTAACATAAAAATAAATTATGTAGTTATCATATAAAAGGTTTTTGTATTTTTTAAAGATTCCAGTGAAAGGCCCTAGGAGTTTGGGATACAAAAATACTTTATCATTCCTATGTATGTTTCCACATGTTAGACAAAACATTCTCAATACTTAGCAAGTAAAGAGCAAACTATTTCCAATTTACTTGGAGAGGGAAGTTGATTTTAAACTGGAAAGTGTGTAATAAACAAGTGCCTGGCCTACATGTTTCCCAGTTGAAAATTTAACTGTTTGTAATACTATTAGGAAAACAAATTAAAATCTTGTTTCGACACAAACTATTGTGACGACCCGAGATGCGTGTAGATAAACACGTCATCTCGATATGGATCTCGAATCGGCATGGAAAGATCCACTCGGCTTTTAGCGCTATCTCATAGATCAAGCCTTTCGTCTATCAGCTGATGTTGGACAAGGGGCAGAGTAATTTTCAACGACAGTTCGGACAGGTGCTCACCGAATGAATGCTATTAGATATTTCATTTGGAACGCGAATAACAAAAAATTATGATCACCTAATTAGCCATAACGGGGCTACCAACCCTGGGTGATTAATCATTATACATGAACCTGGTAGATTAAAATAATTCCTGTCACCATTAAAGTGAAGCTACGATAATTATCAATATTCTTTGAAACTAATGTAATACTAACTAATACAATATTATTTGTATGAAGCAACTTAGTTTGAAGTAAAAGCAGTATTATTTTTCTGTAAATTACAACATTAGCAACAATTAACAAAAACAAAGAGGGTGGATATATTTTGTGTTGAACATAACAAGATGAGATGAACATTAATGATAGAGTTTCTTTAATTTTTACCATTTATAATTCAAGAAATTTTTTATGAATTAATTCTTAGCCATGAATTAATATTCTAAAAAAAGTGTCCT
>JAGFPH010005369.1:21652-34476 GCA_018207615.1 Philaenus spumarius
AACGTCACTAGTCTTATGGCTACACTTTCTATTCTTAAACTAAGTTGAAAGTAAAAAAAATGTCTAGCATTTCTACAAGATCCTCAATGGTACAAGATAGTTTGACAAATGTTGCGATACTCTCGATTGAACATGAAAAGTAAGAAAATTTCATTTTGATGTGCTAATCAATGATTTGGCGTCAATTAAAGCCAGAAAAGTAAAATTTAAGTGAATATTTTTCTTATGTTGTTGCCTTACGTTG
Organism: Philaenus spumarius; assembly: GCA_018207615.1. Classification (NCBI taxonomy): domain Eukaryota; kingdom Metazoa; phylum Arthropoda; class Insecta; order Hemiptera; family Aphrophoridae; genus Philaenus; species Philaenus spumarius. The sequence goes on from JAGFPH010005369.1 coordinate 21,897, forward strand.
TTCATATGTCTTAGCAAGATGTGAACGTTTTTTTCCTGTTAACTATAAGTTTAGTAAGTTTCTGCAGCTGCTCTGCAATGTACAACATTTTACATTTAATGTGTTTTTCTAAGTAAATAATAAGTTGAGCTAACTTTGATTAAGATAGATTAGAAATCGTTATTCTTATGTATGATTGTATGAATGTAATTTTTCAAACCGAACTAATCCTTTTTTTACTAGGTTTTCCCTAATCAATAGTTCTTTTGAGAGTGTAAAACCAACAACCTTGTTACAGTACACATTTCTAAAAATTCTATTTAAATTTGTGCAATTAAATTTCATTGTTGTTAAGTCATATTGATTAACTTTAAATGTGCTTATTTTTTAGAAATAAATCTGATTTAATTTGATTTAAGTACACATTTATTTTTTTATAAACAAAATCTGCAAACGATTTTCTAATAAAAATATACGTGCCAAGAACCTAACTTGAGTATTTCACACTTATTCTTGTAAAGTTTTAACACAATAACTATTATTCTTTTAAATTAATCCGGTTGATAATAAAAATCCGTTTGACTACATTCAGATTTTTTTAAGTTATTTTCACTTTCAAGTCTGGCCAGGGGCGCCAGTCACCTTATCTAAGCCACTGGATTGAATGCAATAATTGTGCTCAATGGCACACCATAAATTAAAAATATATTTTCGTTAAATATATTAAGGCAAATATATTTAAATTGTACAATCTAGGTTACAATACGGATTAGTTTGTTAGGGAGGTATATATAAAACCTCTACTAAACAAATAATAATGATAATCCAGAAACACATAGTTCGTGTAATTTTACATCGTAACAAATGAATTCTTCGTTACCGCTTGTTAGGTTAATGGTATATTAACATTGAGTCAATTAATTATGTTTATGAAGTATGAATACAGTTCTGTAATGACAGTGGTGAAGTGAATAATTATATTAAAGTGGAAATTCAATACAAAATAAAAATATTTGGTATATTACCAAAAACTAAATTATCATCATTTTTTTAAACATTTTATATCTATTAGAGATATTCATTATTTAACATTCAACCAAAACTAATTTGTAAGAATATAAATGTATCTAAAAAATTAGTAAATTCCTGGTTAAATGCAATAGTTGTAGAAAATATATGGTTATGAGTTATAATTTTAGTTATTGTTTATTGTGGTCACCTATATTTAAGTTAAAAGAATACATTCTTAAAATTTCTTTTAATTTAAAAAAAATGTTTTAATTTTCACCAAAAATCGTTGTTTACGGATATTTTCATTATTAACTAGGGGACACCCCTGCGTGCTCCGCACGCCAACCCAGTTGGAACCTTCTATAAACACAATCATGGTATGATTTCTTTATAATAAAGGTGTATGATGAATAATCTTCTTATATATAAAATTCTCGTGTCACAATGTTCGTTCCCGTACTCCTCCGAAACGGCTTGACCGATTCTCATGAAATTTTATGAGTATATTGAGAAGGTCTGAGAATCGGCTAACATCTATTTTTCATACCCCTTAGTGATAAGGGCTACGCCCCAGTGGCCCTCAAAGTTTCAATGTTAATCTTATGGAAGGTCAATCTTAAGGAAGAAGAAAGATTTCTTTTGATTTTATCATGGGCACAAAAAACAGCTGTTCGTATGAAAAGCTTAAAACAGCTGATTTTGATCAACAACTGATTTGGATCAAAAACAGAATATAATTTTAGGTTAGGCCTACAATGAACATTTTTTTTTTTTTTTTTTTTTACAATGAACTAAAACACTTGGGCTAATTATTAGTATCAAGTTGATTTGTCAATCCGTGCAAAGCCGGGTCGGGCCAGCTAGTAACCCTATAATGATAGATATATTTTGATGTTATAAATTTTAATTAATTAATCTCGAAATGTTCAATTGAAATTATTATCTTTTGGAATTTTGTAATTTATGTTTTCTATAATATTATGAAAATATTCAAATATAGTCTCATCACCTATTGGCCCTACTCAATTCAAACCAACGGTTCTGATTTGGATATCTAAACTTGTTTTATTATAAATAGGTTATAAATCTATAACTTCTAATACTACTAAGTAACAACTATATTATCCATTTTATTATGCTTATAGCCCAACTGGATTGTTATTAATTAATTACTAATTAATTTACCTTGTTTTGAGGTGATACTGCCGAACAATCCATAATGTTTATGAAAAGTAGTCTATTACTACTTCATATGACGCGTTTCGACTATCATTCAGTCATTTTCACATACATAAAACACACAATAAAACACTTAAACAACACAAAACGAGTTCACATTTAAAATATACGGGCGACGCGCGTTGCGGGTAACCGTTCACGAAGCACTAGGTTAAAGCACTCGATCGCCCGTATATTTTAAATGTGAACTCGTTTTGTGTTGTTTAAGTGTTTTATTGTGTGTTTTAGGTATTTGAAAATGACTGAATGATAGTCGAAACGAGTTATATGAAGTAGTAATAGACTACTTTTCATAAAAATTAAGGATTGTTCGGCAGTATCACCTCACAAACAAGGTAAATTAATTATGAATTAACTTTATTATGTTATATTAACATATTAAACATTTGTTTATTATACTTCTACAGCATTGTACAAAAATATTTATAACACATTAATTGGACTCAGATTTCTTCAATACTTTATATGAATATCAAAAATGTTTATAGGTATGCCCCTAGGCTTGGCTCAGTCTTTACACAATAATTTAAGTTCATAGAATATGTTTAATAATTATTCAGATCTCGGGGTAGGCACTCGGCTGGAATGATTATATTATTTGGTCTTAAGGCAATTGAATTTAAAGAGAAAGAATTTAGAAAGAGTGTTTTAAAAGATCAATTTTCCTTGTAGTAGTTAAATTAACAATTTTAGGCCTTTCAAATAGTTCTTATAGATATATAAATGTTTTTAGAAGTTATTTGCCAGAGTATACCACTCTCTGTATAATTGACACTGATGCTATTCACTTCTTTATATAAAGAATATTTGCAATACTTCGATTGTACAATTTGAGTTCTTTAGGGTCTGGAGGCTGTATTGCAATTGAATTGTTTTCTTAAAAATGCCCGCTTCCTTTGTTAGCGGACGGATCTTATCTGTATGTAGTTAACTCTTTTGTTGAAACGATTGTATTCTTCCGCTGCACCATATAGTCCTGGTATTTTAATTCTTTTTGGGATAATAGGCAATTAGGGTTTACACTAATCATTTCTAACATTTATATTCGTTATTATAATTAAATTGGTTTGTTATTTCTTTAATATTTAAATAGTTAAAGGTTGATTTTTATCGCGTTTATACATGTCAGCTGTTCTAGGTTTTGGGACGTTGAATTGTTTTCAGTAGGTTTTACTTTAAATTATTTATGCTTATTCAATATTTTTACAATGTTTACGATTTAAACTAACAGATGTTTTACATACAAATAATAATTGCAACTAATGAAATCTTACAGCTTTCTACAAGCTAATAATTATTTTTCTTTAATACATCGAATTCCGTGGTTGAGTTAACCTACGTTTGGATGCTGGAAGATGGCTGACGTTTGATTTTTGTTGTTTATTTATAAAATAATGTTTTGCTACAAATAAAGTTTGGAATCTGGTGAAGTGAATTTAAATAAAGATATGTGAAGTTCTAATTGTATTGTGGTGTGATTAATTTATGTGTAAACGTCTACAATTTTGAATATTTATGATTTCAATTCTAGGCCTATCTTGGACATTTTTAGGGTTTGTCTTTTGATCTTGAATTAATATCTGGATGGTTTGTTTGTGATCAGTTGTATATGATTTTCTGTTACTTAGACCTAGTAATGTAGGTCGATGTTCTTTAGGCTTGATTATCGAGACAGTTTGGTTTTGTTAGGTACTTTATGAATATAGGTTATGTTGCTATTAGCCAAGTGTTCCTAACCTGTTGTTTAGGTAGTTAATGTGATTTGTGCTGTTATAACCCCAAAGCTAAAATGGTAAATAATGTTAAATGTTCACGTCAAATTATTTCGTATATTTTATAACAGCAGTTATAATAAAGGTTAAAAGAACCATTAAGGCTCAGATCTACACTTTAATAAAACCTAACCTAAAATCTAGAAATACAAAGTTTGAAATTAGCTGTAAATGGAAATATTAAAGCAAACAGCTGTTAACTGTTATTTTATTCAATTGGTAGCCATGGTAATAAATGTTAATACATGTGTTAATTTATTAGTCAAGGCCTAATCTAAGATTTTTTTCCGACTAAATGTACAAATATTGAAATAAAAAATTTTTTTATCGAAATAAATTATAGCCTATGTTATTCAGGGATAGTGTAGCTTTTTATTAGTAAAACTATTTTTGGAATCGGTTCAGTACTTTCAGAGATTACCCCCTACATACAAACAAACAAACAAAATAACAAACAAGCAAACATACAAACAAACAAACAAACAAACTTTACCTCTTTATAATATTAGTATAATAGAAGTATAAAGTATAGACGATAGGGTTCTATTAACTAACATTCTTCTTTACCAGTAAATCATAAAGTTTATTATGATGGCAATGGTCAAAGGATTTCCTAATTTATCAAACAACTAAGTGTTATATCTGGATTCTTGATTTACTTTTAGAACGTAGTAAAAATGTTATTTCTTTAGTTATGAATACAAATGAGACTTTGTGTAAGTTGTATGGGAAATAGATACATTTATTCATTCATTTGTGATACCTAATTTCATATCAATTATTATGAAATTTCATAACTAATGTCGTATGAAGTAGGACTTATAATATAAAATATGATGTTAACTTTTAAACGATTATGTTTTATGCACTATAAATATGGGAATAAGAGGTGATAGTATCTATGTTTTTACTGTTTTATTTTTTACTTTCATAATTTAAAAAAATCATAGGTAGATGGAGTTTTAGATGAGTTCAGTCAGTACGGTAAAAATATAAACATATATTAATGCAAAAATTAATGTTTTATATTATTTTATTAGTTTTTTATTTTAAAACTGTGCAAGCTGGAACATTCGGTAAAACTGGAACAAGCTGGACCCGTTGCTGGATTTCGCAAAATGGGTGGGTGTGAAATTTATTTGAAAATCTGTGAATTGGTGGTTGGTATAAAATTTGGCTATCATAATTTTGATGTTTTGCGTCCATGCTTTCCTTGGGGAGATGTTCCTTGGACAGTTTCAAGAAACGCAAAATTTTGTTATATTTATTTTTGTCTTGGATGCTAATGCAATGAGTTTAAACTGTAGGCTTCTCAAAGAGGTCTTACAAATTTAATAACAATACACAAATACTTTAAAAGTAACACATTGCTAAACAGTAATAATAAATTTAGATGATTTTTATTGCTACTAAAATTGTATTCCTAATTGTATTTAGTAATCATTGTGAATAATATAACAATCAAAAAAATTGACAGGCTTAATTTATCGATTGGAGTTTATAATTGCCTAAGTCTCTAATTGCCCATATAGTTGAAAGCGGTTGGTGTTAACTTGAACAATAGCAATGATCCAGCACTTAAGTGTTAAGTAAGTTGATTATAAAGTTTGATTATGGTAACAAGTTAGGGCAACTAGAAGCACACAAATTATTCGTCAGACTTACTATTCCCATTGTATCCACTAAAGTATTTCCCATAAGTTTTAACATGTTTTGAATTGATAGAATAGACTTGAACAAAGAATCTCACTAATACGTTTATTTACTTAAACGCGTTTCAACGACAAATTCACCATCTTCAGTGGTTCACGAGATACAATAATCAAACTATAACCTTTCTGAAACTTAGTTTAACTTAAATTGGCTCAAGATCTTTTATGGTTTATTAAAATTTCACATTTGAAAAAAATAGAAATCAAAACCTTGCATGTTTATTTGAAGTTAAATTACTAGTTTAAAATATAAAAATATGGCTTATTCACTCTTTTACATTTATAACTCTTCCACAGCGTTCACAAGTTTACCTTTACTGTAAATGTTTTAAAGTTACTGCCAAATTCCGTGTAACTGTGGTTTTCATAAATTTAATGTCGCGTATAATTGCATTGTTACCCGAAACAGTCTTATCGGCAGGCGTTCTGTAAAACGTTCCTTAGGGAGATAAACTTGGATAGTTATAGGTATGATGTTTTCGCTTCAATCCAACAATGTACAAGATCTTTCAAATCAACTCGCTAATTATTTTGCATCCGTGTATTCCAATCAATTTCATAACTACAAAATTGGGTTTTCAATCAATATTTTTCGTTTCAATTCACACGAAATTAAAAATGGTTGATTAAAAATTTGTAATAGGCCTACTCCTAAAACTAGTCGTTCAAATGCTTTTTACAACTTTTCTACTTTAACTTATAACTTGTTTGTATGAAGGTTTAAAAATACGAGATTTCGTACATATTATATTTATTTCTTGACTATGGTTATAATTTTCACTAAACTAAATTTTTAAATGGACCCTAACAAAATTTAATTTGGTTTATAGTATCATTTTCGAACTTGTTTCTTTATTTTGGCTAAGACATTTTTTCAGGTTACAATTTTATAATTTCTGTTAAAGAATGCTTTATGCTTTATTAAAATTTGTTTTAAATTTATTTTTATCATATTACTTTACAAGTTTATTTTAAAGATTTATTTGTAGATGCACAAAACGCAGAATTGAGACCTTATAAGATTATAACCCGTACTTATATTGAAAACATTTGGGAATTAAAAAAGGGGTTATTGATTAATGGGATCGAACCAAGAATAAACTATGACACAAAATATTGAAAACATTTGACAAAATAAAAAGTGCATTGATTCATGGGATCGAACGAATAATCCTTAGAACTGAAGTCACCAACAATAACAACTCATATACCGTTGATACAGGAAACATCGAACAATTTGAGTAATATACAGGGTTACAATAATTAAGTCTTCGGACGGTTTAATATTTCGTATATAAGACAAATTTAAAGGTAGATGTGATTGAGGTACCTACTCTATGTAAAAATACTATTTTATAAAGATTTCAAAAAATGTATCCGCCATCTTGGATCCGCCATTTTGAATGTAACTTTGTTTTTTTTAAATAGGAAGGTGGTTATGTGATACATCATTTCGATGTAGATTTTCAAGAAAAAACCAACGGTGAAATTTTCACACCCATATCTTTAACCGTTTAAAAATGGCGGCCAAAAAACAACGAAATCGTGTTTTCCGATTTTGCCCCATTTTGCTGTACTATTTTTGTTTTAATAATAATTATTATTCTTTTTAGACTTAGAATTAAATAAGCTTTCAAATGATGTGCCACACAACGATATTTGGTAGTATTTAAAATTTTTGAGTTACAGCCATTTTCATTTTTTTATAATAATTGATTTCGAGTGGTTTTACCAAATATCGTTATGTAGCATATCATTTGAAAGCTTATTTAATTCTGAATAAAAAAAGAATAATAATTAATATAAAAATAAAAATAGTACAGCAAATTGGGGCAAAATAGGATAAAACGATTTCGTTGTTTTTTGGCCGCCATTTTTAAACGGTTAAAGATATTTATGTGTTAATTTCACCGTTGGTTTTTTCTTGAAATTCTACATCGAAATGATGTATCACATGACCACCTTCCTATTTAAAAAAAAACAAAGTTACATTCAAAATGGCAAATCCAAGGTGGCGGTTAAATTTTTTGAAATCTTAATAAAATAGTATTTTTACAAAGCGTATGTATCTCTACCTTAAAATTTTCCATATATACGAAATATTAAACCGTCCGAAGACTTAATTGCCACCCTGTATGTTGTGGCTTATTTACAAGGTGTATAATAATATTAAAATTGTGTTGCATTAAAAAAAAACCTACTCATACGTCGGTTTTATTATTTTTTGTTTTATTTCCATTAAAAATTATTCCAAATTTGAAGAAAATCAAGCAACGTGTTTGGCCGTAACAGACAAACATCAGATAGCCGAAATGCCGAACGGTCTTGAATCATGACCTCGCTTAAGACAGGCCAATATAGGTTAATTATACTTTATGGCAACAATTTCTTGAAAATTATGTCATCAATTAATCTTCATCAATTTAAAATCATTTAAACACATACTCCTAATACTCAAACTGTGTAGAAAGAAGAGCATGTTATATATTTTAAGCCATGAGAGGTAAATTTTATAAAAGGAGGGTTCTATTGTGTCTTTGATAGTAAATCACTCAAAGCGACAATGTGTTTAACGCTGTATGGGCGAATAGCTCAGCTCGTGGGGTATAAATTCTTAAGCACAGCAGTATTTTTCTTTGATGTAAAATATTATTTTAGCATAATATATTACTAACATTTTTATATTCTATATTCAAGAGAAATGAAAATATTTAAACATGGCAGCCTTACAGTGACATTTGAGTGTGTTTGGTCGCTCGTTAAGTCAAACAGCAAAGTAGGCTACAAAGAGAGTATAGTCGTATGACCCATGACGTTCGTCTGAAGTGGAAAAACTTCAAAGAGTGTTGAAACCGTACTGGGCAGTTTCTTACTCTCAGAAATATCTGAGCTGAAACGTTCTTTAAAAGCCAACAAATCAGAGGGTTTGGTGGAACAGGCTATAAAATTTATTATTTTATTGAAACTAGGAAATAGCATTAGATCAGGGCCTCCACATGGCCGGTGCTACCGTTTCTACAGCAACGGGCCCTCAAGGACGGGGGAAAAATTAAAAAGTAGAAATTTTTAATAAATCGAAAAAGAAAACAATAATTAAATCACCAAGACTAGATTTATGTGTATCAATGAAATATTACATCAGAGTAATCTAAATTGGTTAATTGGATATGCAGTGCTTTCAAGTGAAACTGACGAATGATCTGAAGGAAGACGTGCAACGACTGAGAAACTCGTGGGAAGACATCATCAGAGATTAAGCTAGGTTACATACCTTAGGTTCTGTTTCCTTTAATAAGCGACGGCCGGTTTCGGAAGATTACACTATGCTTCCATTGTAGGTTCCGTACGACCGGCTGGCCAGCATGCTCGAAGTGTGTCATGTGTTTTTTGTTTTTTATTTATTAATATTGGACATGTGTTGTTTTATTTAATTTTAGGTGTGCTTTTTGTTATTTGTGTTTCGTGTTTCTTGTGACTTGACAATGGAAGTCATCTTCAGAAACCGGTCGCCGCTAATTAAAGGAAACAAAACTGTTGACGGTACCTGAGGTATGTAACCTAGCTCAACACTAATTGCAGTTCAGGAGGCAAACAATCATATATAAATCATCAGTGAGTCACGTTTGTTTGCAGAATCCATCAACGTACCATCTACATTTCCAAAAGCAAGAAGTCGGCCCCAATTGGAAACAACTATTGAAGAAGAAGAAAACCATTTTAAAACTAGTATTGTGTACAGAGCTTTGTCTTATTTTGTCTGATCTCAAGACAAGATTTGAAGCAACTAATGCACTGAATGAATTCAGCTCTATCGAAGACAGTCTAAGGGATAAGGCTGAAAACTTAGTTAAAACTTATAAGAATGATCTATCAGTAAACGTTTCAGATGGAACTATACATCTGAAACATATATTCAGCTCTGTGTTTCAAGTTGACAAAAAAAACAAAACAAAAACATTTCAAGTAATGCGTTAGAGTTGTTGAATGCAATCCATGCGAAACAGTTAGAACCAATATTTAAAAATGTATGTATTGCATTAAGGATCTTTTGTACTATACCAGCAACGTTCGTCAATGAATCAACAACGTCTTAATTCACTTGGAGTGTTAGCAATCGAACCCCGACTTGCATCAAGCCTTGACTTCAGTGATGTAATTGTAAAATTCTCAATGATCAAAGCCAGAAAATGTAGCTTTCATTCTTTCAATAAATTATCAGAACTCAGAAACACTTCAATGCAACATATATTAACTTTCATTTATGTGTACATGGTTTTTAGGTTTGAATTTAAGAGTATTCTATACCTTGCGTAAAACAGCAAAAATATGCACTTCGCACTACCGTGTTACGGACGCCGTTTTTCAACCTAAAAAGTTGTGAAACATCTTAAATTGTTCTTAAAGGCTCTGTGCTTTTGTCTTATATCTCATAATTGAAAGAAATCTTCGGCAACTCCTTTTAATCAACAGTTTAAATGAGTAAAAATCTATTATTTTTAACGCATTTTTTGGGAGTTTTAAGCAATAATTTCCATATTATAAGATAACACGTAAAAAATATAAAGCCTTCTTTATAACTTGAAGAGTTTCCCAGATTTTTAATTTATAAATAGAATCCGAAACACGGTATTACGAATGCAAGTTTCAACGATGAATTAGGCCTTTTGCATTGAAATCATATTGTACACTTGGGAGTTTTCTTCAAGGTAAAGAAGAGCCTTAAGTTGATTTTAGTAAGCTATTAGTAACACCAATTTTTGTGAAATACTTATTGGATTTTCCTTCATTACATTTTTTCTTTATAAACATGTATTTGCTTTTTTTTTCATTTCATTTTACCTTTATTTCATTTTCACCTTAAGGTTGTATCTTCTGGTTCTCAATGTCTCAATGATAAAATTAAAATGCGTTCTCAACATATCAGAACACAGATATAATAATAATACAAATGCATCAATACATATTCAATATGCATTAGCCAAGCCATTAATATACTCATAGTATTTTTTTTTTTTGTTAGTAAGAGGGGGCCCATCGTGACTTTTAGCAACGGGGCCCACGGAATGATGTGGGGGACCTGCGTTAGATTATAAGAATATGCCACCATTCTTGTCCAATGTTACCGACATGGGAAAGTTTAAGTTTCTTGTAAAGTAAAATTTTCTAAATGGATTTGAAAAACCTGAAACAACGGTTATAGGTCTAGTAGCAGTGGCATTGAAAACTCCAGATATAGTCCATGGCCTATCTTCGCCCAGAAAAGTGTATGCAATCAAAAGTTGTGTGCAATCTTACCCAAAAACAGTCCCTTATAATACAACCGCATGTTGCCAGGTAAAATATCGTTTAAACATATAAAGGGAATTTGGAACGAAATTGAAAATGAACCGAATGTTGCAACATAAATTCGCAATACCCTATATGCCAATACAATTCCGATTTGTATAAAATTGATTTAGTAGTACTTTGTTATTGGCATAGCATTTTCCCCATAGTTAGCCATTTTGAATTTCTATTTTTGTATATCTTATTCTAATTCAGCGACCTCAAAAACAAATATAATGCCAATTTTTCTAAAATTGCTATCCTATTCGTCATTTATAAATAACGAATTGGATATTACGGTTTGATATACGGATGTGTGATTTTCACCATTGATTTTGTCTTAAAATTCTACATTGGAGTGATGTATCACATGACTACGTTCCTTTTAAAAAAAATTACGGATCATAATAGCGGATCCAAGATGTAGGAGCAAATTTTTGAAATCTTAATAAAATAGTATTTTTACATGAAAGTAGAATCCACAATCACATAATCCTTTAAATTTTCCATATATACTCAATACCAAGCAGTTCTCAGACTTTTCTCCCATCCTGTACATCAGCGGGTTTGTCCTGCTTGACTGACATAGAATCAACATGGAGCAAAACTGCTTAAGCCAAAAATACAAAAATATATACAAGGTGGTCGAAATGTATGGGAACACCTCAATAAATTGGAAACTGTTATAGATGTAATACTGTAACTTTCAGGATAAGTTATTGGTCATATTTAACATTTTTCGTACCTGAATGCCGTAGTGAGGTGGGACACCATCTTGTTGGTACAAAATGTTGTGGAAGTTGGGAGCCAACAATGTCTTGAATTCTTGGAATAATATCCTGCACAAGCAACCTTTCGTATAGTTCTGCATTTTTCTAAATTTCATGAATTGTTACATGTCAGTTCCAATACATTTCAAATCAAAAATACTGTAAGAAAAATGTATTCTCTTAAATTTGCAATTAATATCTAATAAACAAATTACTAAATAAATAAGAGAGTTTTTTCAATGTATTTTCTTATTTGTTCAATAAAATTTTGATCAAACATGTATACCAATTATTTCTTTGAAAACCAAAATTTCAATTAGCCGCCATTTTGGATACAAGTATCGTAGACAATTTTTATTTATGCCGTTTTTCTCGTTTCAAAGAGACCTTTAAGATGATGTATCACACAATGGGTGTTCCCATTTAAATTATTTGAGTTACAACCTCTTGGCCACAGGGATTGAAATTCAGTTGTATGTCAAAAGGTAGAGTATTTCACCAATAACTTATACTGAAAGTTACAGTATTACATCTATAACAGTTTCCAATTTATTGAGGTGTTCCCATACATATGGACGACCCTGTATGTATTTTTATGTGCTCTTATAAGCATAATAAGAAAGGATTTTGTAAAAATTGTATTTTTAAAATTGAAAATGGCGAAAATTTACTCCTAGCCCTATAACAGATAAAACATCTGATTCGAATCAAAAGGTTAACAAAACATATTTGTTGAATGTTTTTAAATTCATTACCATAGCATGCAACATAT
>JAGFPH010005369.1:46777-63409 GCA_018207615.1 Philaenus spumarius
CGGTAGCCGACTGAGACACTGCAGAGACACCGGTGTACGGTACACTGGTAGCGATCAGTGTCCGTGATCCGTAGCCGACTGAGACACTACAGAGACACGGGTGTACGGTACACTGTTAGCGGTCAGTGTCCGTGATCGGTAGCCGACTGAGACACCGCAGAGACACCGGTGTACGGTACATTGGTAGTGGTCGGTGTCCGTGATCGGTAGCCGACTGAGACACTGCAGAGACACCGGTCTCTGACGTCACAGCAACTTTCTATTTATTTTTGAAGCATTCACAATGTTCATAGTTCCTGTCAGTAGACTTTATCTGTATCTATACTAATATTATAAAGAGGTAAAGTTTGTTTGTTTGTTTGTGTGTTTGTTTGTTTGTTTGTATGTAGGGGGTAATCTCTGGCACTACCAAACCGATTGAAAAAACAGTTTTACTAATAAAAAGCTACACTATCCCTGAGTAACATAGGCTATAATTCATTTCGATAAAAACCTTTTTTTATTAAAATATTTGTAAATTTAGTCGGAAAAAATTCTTAGGTTAGGCCCAGAATGATAAATCAACACATGTATTTACATTTATTACCATAGCAACCAATTGAACAGATAATATAGCTGTTAGCTCCAATATTTCCATTAACAGCTGATTTCAAAATTTGAAGCAATTATTTTTGTATTTCCAGCTTTTAGGTTAGGGTTTTAAAGTGTAGATCTGAGCCTTGCTGGTTCTTTTAACCATTATTATAACTGCTGTTATAAAATATAAGCAATAATTTAATTTGAACATTTAACATTATTTACCATCTTAGTTTTGAGGTTAATATTAAAAATACACTTTATTATAAATAAAACATAACATATGTTTTTAGAAGGTTCCATTGGGGGTTGGCGTGCGAAGCACGCTGGGGTCTCCCCTAGTAATTTATAAATGTATAGAAGACTTCATTTCAGCAATGTTTTTTCAAAATTTTATTGGAATACTCATCGCTTGTTACGCACCACAAACAAGATCGATTGCGAATAATTTCTATAAATGACTAGTATCAAAATTTTCTACTGACATTTTTATATTAAATACCAATTAATAACTGTTGTAAATTTGTCAAATTATAAATGATAGGCCTAATTAAAATTTTAAATAAGTAAATGTGTGCTGTCGTGGGACCCCTTCAGGAACGAAATTCATCACGCCTTTTCTTCCAAGTTTTTGAAAAACAATATTATCTAATGAACGGCATAACAAAATTCACGAAACTCGGCATGCAAGAAAGTTTATCACATTGTTTTACATATAAGTGAAACATTTTATTGTGATGCATTTATCCCGTTGACATTTTCAGACGGATAAATGCAGCAAAATAAAATTTTACAATTTCGTGTAAACCAATGTGATTAACTTTCATGCTGAGTGCATGAATTTATGTATAAAATTTGTTTAAAAAAATTCACATACAAACAGACAACTTGTAAAATATTACAAATTAAATGTTTATTGTATTATATCTTGGTTTTGACCTGTTGAAAAACATGGCCAAGTTTGGTGGATTGGTTGCGACGCATCGTGTATACTAGTATGGATATTTTGAGTTTGTGTGCTACATACGATAAAAAATGTAAATTGTGTGCTTAAGACCACATAGGAGGAGTGTAAACTTTTTAACATAACTTACGAATTGAGGAAGCACAATGTGCATTTCAGAGGTATTACCAATTAAACTATACATTGTGTTAACCTAAGCCACAACATACATAAGCCTATACATAAGTTAAGCCTAATGGCGTAGGTCAATCTTTTACACATATATATTATATACTAAACTAGCAATATGTTCGTGGCCTAACCGGCTAAGGCGCTGGTATACGGTGATGGACTCTGCTGGTTCGAATCTCGGCAAGACCAAAACTTTTTTTCAAACGGACGGATACACACGTGCACTATATATAGTAGAGCGTTTCACAATAGAGCGTTTCAGAAAATGCATGGTGAAACGCGTGACGGTAAATCCGATCCACAGCCAGCAACAAGTAAACTATATACTCTGCTATACATACATGTGTAAAAATTTAAATATAATTCTTTGTTGCTACACTAAATTCCTTTCAGGTACTTAAATACAAATCAAATTACAGTCTGTGAAAAACCTACTTTGTGTTGTCTTACAGTCAAAATAGTAAGTAGTGACATTACATTTGTCAAGTGTGTATTGAAATAGGTTTAAAGAACTATTGTAGGCGATACTTGGAGATACAGTACTTTAAAACCGGGAAGTCGTGCGTTCCTAGTTAACCTACTAACGTTATAACTAAGTAAATTATTGCTCTGCTATAGCCCTACATACAATAGGACCATTTACTTCAACTCAATGCAATGATTCTTCTAATTGTACATTAATTACTCATTGTTCTGTCCTGTTTAATTGTTCAGTACGAACTTTGTAATAATTAACTTTAATGGGAGTATAACTCTGCTGAAAAACAATACGGGTGGTTTTTATATCACCGAGAGCTAAGTGCATAGTTTAGATTCGTAGAAAATACTGTAGTAATCAAATGACAAGCTATTCACTAAACTAATTTTCTAGATGGAACTGTTTAAAGGCTATGAAAATGTAATTATTTTTCAATAGTACCTACAAATAAACAAATCGCTTTTTATAACGGTTTTATTAGCTTGGTATGTATCTATCTTTGTAACGGAATCTTTGAACGTGATTTTCACCCCCTTCAAAACGTCGGATTGATTTGAAACTTTGCACACTTATCAAGGACCGATGACAATGCAATATTAATTTTGTTGGGTGTAGTAAGTGAGCACTGATCATGGTCTCCAGAACACGTTTTAGGGTGTCATTAAAAACTTTATATACAGGTTGATTCACAACGATAGGCAGAAACTTCGGGAGCTCATTAATTTTGTTAGGTTTAGAAAGTGAGCACTGATCATGGTCCCCAGAACGTTTTCGGGTGTCATTAAAAACTTTATATATAGATACACGACGATATGTAGAAACTTCGGGAGCTCATTCTACATGTAAAAGTAAAGAAAAAAAGTCGCATGTGAAGGTCCAGAAATGCTTCGTTTTCCAGCTATCTGCTAACATGTTTCTTTTTAAATCTACTAACACACATACGATATACAAAAAATCGAGTCTCTAGATTACAATTACGTAAATTTGATTCCGTTTTGAGACTAAAAAATAAGAATTTAAATTATAGTATAAAAAACTAAAAAAAACACGCTTTAATTGCAAACAGAATTAAAAATATTAACATAATTGTAAAAAAATTTGAGGGGCGTTTTACTATTTAATAAAATAATAACTCTACTTGTATAAAATATTAGTCAATGAAATATTTGTAACATTTGATGCTAAGCAATCCACGCTTTTTTACAATTATTTTAACATTTTCAGTTCTGTTTGCTATTAAAGCTTGTTTTTTAGTTTTTTAAACTATAATTTATTTGTGGAAAATCTTCCCACACCTATGAGACCTGTAAAAAATTGAGTACAGCATTTGGGTTTTTGAACATGATATTCACCCCCTGCAGTAATAAAAAAGGTTAGTTTTGAGAAATTGTATATGTATATATGCATTTTGGCAAAGTTTACATTCGTAGAACGTAGTAATCAAATGATAGGCCTAATGGCTAATTTAATTTTCTCAATGGAACTGCTTAAACTCTATAAAATGTCTATTTTGCAGATTACTGACTAAAGAACATTAGATATCCATACGTGTCATAGTTAATATTAGTAAATTAGTTTTATAATTGCAAATAAAGCAAAAAGAGAAATATAATTTTAACAATAATTGATCCCTGGAAAATCTGTACGACCCATGTGCTAAAAGTAAAAGTTTTGGGGAAGAATAAAAACATAAATTTTTTTATAAGTACAATTAATTTGAATATAAACAGAACTGTCTTTTAAGGTTGTTTACATTACAAATACATCTATAACATCCGTTAATCAAGAACATTTTTCGCTCTTGAAATAAAGATAGTACAAATTTTAACTAATTAGAAATAGCAGAATAATCTAAGAAAATAATTGTTGCTCGTATTTCATCTATGTTCGCTTTGGTACATACTTCACTGGACATTTTGAAAAGCTAGATTCAAGGCAGGTTTGAGGTACTTAGTTGAATTGAATTGTCTTTAATTAGGGCGAGATAGGACTTTCAAGTCCTCTCTTCCATCCAACCCATAAAGCAGGTAGTGAGTATGAAAGCCAAACATCTCCCCACATTTCTCCTCGAAGCATAGAAGATAAAGCCCAAGAAAGATAGTTAGAAATAATGATTGGGCTAAAGATTGTCGAGATAAAATTGATAACTCCAGTAGCCTAATCAATATTTTTGTTTGGTTTCCTGACCGATTCAATGGCGGAATTTTGTAATATTCTTGTAACTAATATCATATTTTATCAATTTTATAAATAGCAGGAACAAAAGATTTAAAATGATAATTGAGTTATACATTTTTATGAAGAATTAAGGAAAATCTCGCTTGGTGACAAAAAATTGCTTTGAAAAATTAAAATAATATAAGGATACCGCATAATCCTCAATACCAATAGTGCATCCACACTTCCGAATTCGGCTTTAATGTCCAGTGTGCGCAGTTTTTTCTTGGCTAAATTCAGAAAGGAAAATTTTGCCTCAAGGCCGACCTTACACATGTGAAGGAAATCCTCAATGCCTGGACTGTGCAGTCCAATCCTTCAGGACTTCCTGCTCTTGTGTACCTAACTTTAAGGCACAGAAATAGGCTTCAATTGTTTTATTGTTTCCTTATGGACTGGGCATTATATACACGTTAATTATAGTTTTTGTGTTCTGCTCATGGACCAGTAAAAGTATTTATTTTCATATCGATCGTTTTACTAATTATTTACCTCATTTATTCAGGTATTGTCGAACTTTAACGTTTATAAGTGCAAAAACTATATGTTATAAATTTAATATTAATGCTCAATAAATTTGTTCAGTTGAAATTATACTTATTCGAGACAGAAATAAATTTATGTAAGAAATAAGACATTTTAAATGAATTTAAGTTAGGTTAGGACAAACTTGAACACATTAAGCGGGACATTCTATTATTATACAATTAGTTAGACTATTAAAGAAAAAGCATTGTTTTAGAAATAGGTTAGTTCAACACAAAACAAGAGTAACTATACTTTCACATTTTTTTAAACAAATTTTAATTTATGTAATATTTATTTGCTTTCTTGCTCCCAAAAAGACAAACAGTACAAATGAGTTTTTTTTTAATGTAGGCCTAATAGTTTAGCTTACTTTTTATTTGTAGTGAATTTTAAATGATCCAAAATTGTATAGACAACTAAATAAGTAGTAAAAACAAATTAAATTTTAAAGAACTTAAATAATAAATTATAACTACTCTACAATAAATTCATAAAGCTTTTGTAATTGCTTTTTACAATAAACACGTTCGTTGTTAAGGACGCACATGTGAGCTTGACATTGAACACTACGAGAAGCGGCCGACGCAAAGTGCATTGCGTGCTTCGCACTCCAACCCCCGTATTTGGTGTATTTTCAATACAGTGCATTGCGTGCTTCGCACGGCAATTCTCGTATTGGGAGGATTTTCAATACACGGAGTATTGCGTGCTTTGCACGCCAATTTTAAGCTTATGTGCTGTGGACGCACATGTGCGGCCACTTTAAAATATTTGTGATTCTTAAGTAGAAGGTTCAAAAATAAGTAATTTCTACTCATTTAGGCTATGAATAAAAAAATAAAAGGTCAGCTCCTAGCATAAGAAATACGAAATTTGCGTAGCAGTGAACGTGTGAGTGCTTTACATTATGTTATTGAGTTTCTCTAATTAAATAAGTCGGTTAGTTAGTTTAACAATTAAATAATTTAAAACATATAGTTCGCTCGTTTAATTAACGACTTTAGATAGTGCGACTAACTGAAAGACAACGTATCAAGTGTCTTTTCATCGCGAGTTGAGGTAGTTAATAACACATTAATAAACATTGATAAAAGTTAGCCTTAAACTAAATCTATCTTGGCGCTTCGGATGTTGAACATAATATACAGATAATAAACCTTTTCAAAATTGAGTAACTTTTAAATTATAGTTAGGTGAAGTAAACAAACTTAGGCGGTATTTATTTTCTGGCGTATAAGTGCCTCACAAAACCCAGTAAGAAATTTCCAAGTTAGCTTCAGCAAACATAGTCTAATGGCGAAATGCTTTTACCAACGGCATGATTTCTATATAACTCTTGTTTGAAAATAGTTTGTTCTGATTCAAGAATAACTCTCTTGGCAGATGAGCATTTCCCATTAGAGGTAATAATGGAGATTTATTTCTCCAACGCAAGCTTAACTGAAACAAACTAAAGTAAATTCAATTACATTGATAAAGATTTTCAAATAATATACAATTATTATTCTTTCACTTATCGTTGCATTTTGTATATACACAGACTGTCCATAAAGTCCCTTTAACCATAGGTCATGAATAATAAAATAGATCATGCATGCATACGTGGGCTGTGTGCCGAAAAAAAGGTTGTCGGGAAAATAGTGAATGATCGCGCCGCGAGGTAGTGCTAGGGAGAAATAATTGGTGCTTCACACCGCTTCCTTCGTTTCCCCAATAGATAGCGCCACTATCGTCAAATTTCCAGTGGATTGAAATATTGCATTGGATCGGAGTTCTATTAGGTTATCCAAATACAATGCTTTAACCCCCTTTATTATAATTTTTACTGAAAATAAGTTAAAGAAACTTTGTATATATCTTGTGCTGCATAACCGAAGAACTTTTTTGTTATATCTGACCATATATGATTGTTGAGGGCTTGAGGGGGAAAGGGAACATTTCAAATGTAAAGGTTTTACATGTAATACACCATAGTTAAGCTTATTGAAAACATAATGGGACAAACTAGAGTTTAATATCTTGTTTCGTTTCAAAGTAATGGACAATAAAAGTTATGGAAAATTATATTTTTATTATATCATTAAATCAGGTTATTAGTTTGTTAATATTTGAAATAAGTAGAGTTGTTAACCAACTTCCCCCCTAGAACCCAACAATCATGGTGAGTAAGATATGTAAACATATTTGTCCTGTTATGCAACACAAGATATATACAAAGTTTTGTTAGTTTATTTTCGGTAACAAAATTAATGAAGGATTTGAAGGAACTTTATGAACACTCTGTATATATTCATTTAACGCCATTAAAAGTTATCAATAAAACACCCTGATATTTAGTTAGGGTCTATCTCAATATTGCTGTACATACCAAGTAATACAAAGCATAACGACATTAGTACATGTTACCTGAACATACATTCAATATATTGTCTACAAAATACTGATTCAAATTTATTGGATATGCACTAAAGAACATTTTCGATCAATTCGGGAAATATTGAATGTGTATGTAATTAAAATTAGAAACTTTTTATAGTAGTTTTTATTTTTTATTTCTGAAGGTTGAACTTAATATTTTTGTCAATTTAAAGATATTCAAGCTATATGT
Source organism: Philaenus spumarius (assembly GCA_018207615.1). Lineage (NCBI taxonomy): Eukaryota > Metazoa > Arthropoda > Insecta > Hemiptera > Aphrophoridae > Philaenus > Philaenus spumarius. The sequence goes on from JAGFPH010005369.1 coordinate 54,320, forward strand.
ATAGATTTCGAATGCCATACAATCACTGCTATTTGTTTTATGTTATTCAATTTCCAAAGGAAAGATGAGCATTGACTCTTATGGCGAGACCTAAGGTCGGGAGTAATAAATTAATTACAATCATGGTGTCCAGAACACGTTATGGATGTCATAAATTTTATTATATTTATTCACATGTTACACTGTATAAATAAAAATAAAAACACAATTTAAAATCTCATTTAGATTATACATGAAACAAAAATTAAAAAAATATAATGCATCAAAAACAAAAGAAGAATATTTTTATCTTACTGATAACATAACTATACTTACTTATAACATAAATTATACATACAAAATATACAGACACAATTTACAACAATAGAATTATCAGTGTAACACTGAACAAATTTAGGGGTCTCCTAGACATACGTCAGTTTGGGACTTCCATCAGAAAAACAAAAACAATATTGAAATGGAGAGTTCAGCAGGTGCCCTAACCTAACCACAAGAAAAAACAAGTATGAAGTTTAAATATATACATAACATAGAGAATAAAAAAATCAATCAACCTGCAAGGCATTACATAATATATAGGCCTATTATTGCATAATGTCGAACAAAGGTTCAATGTCATCTGATGAAAACAGCCAGGACTCTACATTTCTTAACACTACCCTATAAGACATATTTTTTTAAATAGTAATTTTTGGAATGACAAGGTTATAAAAACGAGCGGCACTATAGGTGAAAAATTGACGTTATAAAATTAAATTTGGTTTAGGTACAGGTACAGGTACAATACCAGAGTTCCTGAAATTGTATGCAGTATCTGGCATGTTATTTACAACAACAGAATTTTGTTGGCAAAATATTTTTAAAACTTTACATACGTAAAGATGATGTAACGGAAGGATTTTGGATGCCAAAAATAGTGGCAAAGAGTAATCAAATCTAGATCTCCTAAAAATAATCGAATAATACTCTTCTGCAGAACAATTAGTGGCTTGAGTATGGTAAGATAGGTGCCTCCCCAAACACTAAGCCTATACCCTAGACGCGAAGACACTAGTGCATGATACACATACACGAGTACTCTCTCAGGGCAGACATTTCTCAACAGGTAAAATTTACGTAAGATTAAAAACATTTCCTTCTTAAGTTTCTTTATATGCCCCTCCCATGAAAGTTTTGAATAAATTACAATCCCAAGATACTTTATTTCTTCAACCCGTTCAAGTATTATACATTTACACTTAATACAATTATTACAATTTAGTTCGTGATAAAAAAATTTTTCATCCAAAATCAAAGGTTTTTGCAGGCCAAACAGAATATATTTTGTTTTTTCTCTAAGTATTAAATAATTTTTATCAAACAAATATCGTAATTTTAATATATCCTCTTGCATTTGCCTGTAAATATTTATACCCGAACAGGTTATATCATCTGCAAATGCCATCAAACTACCATGGAATTTATCTTCGCATAAATCATTTAAATTATCATAAATCATCAATATAGGCTATGTTTGAAAAGCAAACAACTACTGGAAACGTGTTTTTAACAGGAAGTAGCAATACTTTAAGATTTTTCGAACTAAAACAAAACGTTTTAAGGTTTTTTTGTAAACAAAAAAATATAGGAGATTTTCTGCATATTGGGTTTTTTTATAAGACCTTAAAGACCGTATGGTTACCCCAAAATCGACGAAAACGTAAAATACCATAAAAGTACCCGGTTCAAATCCGCTTGGTTGATTTCACAGTTGGGCTCATTCTTATCCGAGGTTCGAAGATACTTTGCCCGCTGCGAGAGAAGCGAAGGGAGCAGTTGAACATCATCCAAGACCGTAATGTTTAGGCATACACCTAGGCAGCTATTCAGCACCTTCTGAGAAAACCTATTTCCCAAGTGGTTGGTTGAAACACTACAACGTATAATCATAATTTTGAAAACTCACTTGAAAGCTTCACCTACGTGGTCGCGTTGTTAATTGTTTTTATAATTGATTTTCTTGATGCATCCTGTTTTTCCCTCATAAAAAACGTTGATTACACATTGCTTATCTCACATTTATTAACATAGGTATTAAATATTCAAGCAGTCTGCTTTTTAGATGGAATGAAGCGAACCAAGTGAAAAGAGCCAACATTCTTCAGCAGTTCAAAGGAAATCTTTTTGTGATTTAACTCTACTCCAGTAAACATATTTTAAATTGTCTTCAGTCTGTTGTTTAAAACAACATCCTACGTTCATGTTGAGATAAAATATATTGTAAAATATGTGTTAATTTAATCTCTATTTTTATTCTATTACAATACTGGCATTGCTTGTATTATCGTTAAAATAACTTATTGTTACTATACATTTTCAAATATATTTATTGAATCATTGACAACGAAAATTATTCGGAGGTCGGTAACAGTTTGTGAAAACTTTTTAAGCCCACACATTGTTATCTCTAGCAAAGCACAAGTCTAAACTTAATGTTTCCTTAAAACCTGAATTTCCAATTCAAAAACAATACTCCAGGTTTCTTATTACAAGTTGTATTCAGAAGAAATGCAATAATAAAACTTCGTGTATTTAATGTGCAAAAATTGTGAATATGAATTAAGTTTCTTTACTAAATTTCAAAACTTTAAGATAATTTTCCACAGTTTAAAGTATTTTAAAACATAGGATTAATTAAGAACGTTCTTATTTAAAGAACGCGTGATGTTCTAAGCAGCACCTGAGTTTGCATTTGATATTCATTGTTGTTAGCCTTAGAACTACACATTATTTACAAAATGATAAATGCATTGAGTCTAATTTAGTCTTTAGGCTATAGTGGGGTTTCACTCCCACAATCTGCATACTAGGGAATGCCATCCAAATATGAAGCACCTCATAAGTGGACAAATGTATTGTTATTATGTGAGAAAATAGTTTTCAAACTTTCGTGTGACTTATGCACCCAATATCCTAAAGAGTGTGTGCAAATGCAGCGTTGTGTACATGTTTTATTAGTTATTTCGTTTTTAAAACAGTCCTAATGAAAAGCTTGCAATTTAGTCTTCTAATTCCCTTCGAAATTTCTTTTACATATTTATTCTGAAGGATTCTTTAGTACTATTATTGTTTGCTTTTTGAATAGCTCTGTAAATGATATATTGAGGATAGTCATTATTTATAATATCTTTATTGATTTGCTGAATCTCTTGTTTTAAATTCATTTCAATAATTTACCATAGTTATGAACTTTCTTAATTTTACACGGAAACTGTGTATTTACTGCCAACGTATTTACCTACATACCTACATGTAAAAAAAGTCCGCCCCCCCCCCCTTAAAATTTTTTGCTTGTTAAAACAAACAAATATCTTTTGGGGAAAGATACTAACTTAACCCAAAGTATCTTTTGACGTTATCGGGAATTTTGAGTGTCCCCCAAAAATGGGGGATTTCGGGGCAACTCAAAATTTTCAATTGTAAACCCCTTTTGAGTGCCCCCTCATTTCAAAGAGCTTTACAAAATAGGCAAATGGTGGAGGTTGGAGGTCTCTAACGTGTTCCTATCCAAAATGGCAGCTTGTCAAAGTTTTTAATACAACTCATTCTTGAAACCTGGCGTCTAAGACTTTTGGAGTTTTAATTTCACCTTTGGTGACTTAAAAATTGAAATAAATATTGAAGAAATGATATTAAATGAAGAAGTGGTCTCCTTTGGTAATATTTAAAATTTTGAGAACTCGCCAAAATGGGGGATTTTAGGGGCAACTCAAAATTTTCTAATGTAAACCCCTTTTGAGTGACCTCTCATGGCAGAAATCCATCGGGGTAAGGTCTGGAGAACGTGTAGGCCTTTCGAACAGACCGCGCATACCAATCGCTTTAAAATGAGGGGTTTACATATGAAAATTTTGAGTTTGCCCCCAAAATCCTCCATTTTTATGGGACTCTGAAAATTTCCGATAACGTCAAAAGATACTTTGGGTTAAGTTAGTATCGTTCCCCAAAAGAAGCAACAAAATTAAAGGGGGGGGGCGGACTTTTTTTACACACAGTACCTAAATCAAACATCCAGAAATTCGGATTTAAATATTTTATGAGTAAATGATTTCATGTACACATTTTTGTTAATTTGAAAATTATTTTGAATCTTTCTTATGAATAAAATCTTAAATTTTCGAAATGAATTAGCAAACCAAAAATATTTTTTAAGCTTTAATGTGAATTAATGTATAACTTATGTATAATTCCAAACTCTGTAGTTGAAAATTGTTTTGACACCATATAGTCGTTCTGATATAAAGTGTCCACTCACACAGTTTGACGTTCAACCTACTGTGCGTCCGGACTTTAGTTGGCAATACGGGGAAGCTATTCTAATTCATTTCATATGAAGTTTTCGTACTACCATCGGCACTGCAAACATCGGCCGCTATATGAATTCGTTGAATGTAATTTTTTAAATGGTATCAAATTAAAGCTAATAAAACTGTCTTTCCTCATGTGACACCAAGAAATGTATAGCCTATACATTTGTTATATATTTTGTATAGGCTTTTATAATTGAAATGCAATTGAGGAAACATCAATACATGTAGTAAGCGAGGACTTTTTTTTAAATTTTCGGTCTGGCAAATTTTTCAAGGGGGAAAAGTTGTACAAAAATAGATAAATAAAATTTCTTGTAATTTTACTTTTTTACTTGGGCTGCTTAGTTTAGGCAGTAGGAGCCGCAGAAATCAAGAGTTAGTTATCATTGTGTATTTGTAAGGGGCGCGGTGGCATCGCAGTGTTTCTGCTTGCCTTTATATAAATTTAAACGCAACGTTTAACAGTTTTATATTTTTTACACTAATGTACCAATATATGCAATGTGGTTTCACAAAAGACTATAGTAAATAATTTTGCTCTTGTCGTTAGGTGAATGATAACTCAACACCCAAATAATAATAATACATGCATCTATTATTATACAATATACATAGAAATATTTAGTTGAATAAAGCAAAAAACTTTGCTTTGATTTTATTAAACTATACAATGTATATTAAAAGAAGCTTGCAGTATGATAAAGGTAAACAATGATGAAGAGGTAAACCATCCGAGAACAAACTAACACTGAAAAATGAAATGGGACAGAAGAGGAATCTATTCCTTATTTGTTTACAGGTAACGCCAGAGCATTTGGTTATTTTTGTTGTCACAACACTTAACTGCGCCAAAACTGTTCCTTCATAACAAAAAAAAATATTATTTGTAGTTTTGGGTTTCTTTGTTTGATTATGGTTACTCCAAACCAATCTTATAACACACTGTAGACTACATTCCTTTTTTGTATTTATTTATTACACAGCCATAATTGTATTTCATCGACAATTATTACTTCTTAAACCATTTTTATATTAATGTTCACAATACTGAATGTAAGTCGAAGATTAGGTGGCAACTATAATTTGTGAACATCCTTTTTAATGCATCTGTGAGTAACGATAACGCCTTTGTCGACATGCAGACGAGTCGCGGCGACAGCCACAGTCGTATGTTGTCAGGACGGGTAGTAGCCCCGCAACCGTCCATATGTCCTGTACTGCCAACTAAAGCCCGAACGCACAATAGGATCTAATTTCTTCACTATACCAATAGAAGTAAATAACACGTAGTCCAAGGATAGATATGATTTTGTCATTATCTGTTAAATATATTCTAAGTTAGAAGCCACAAATTGTTCAAACATATACTTCAGTTTCTTGAATCACTTAGGTACAACCCAGTAACAATAAAGTGCTCTGGTACAGTTAATACATTAAAAGTATCATTCAGGAACTGCATATAAATAAGAAGGCGTCTCGTATCGTCTGGAATACATTACAGTAAAGTTATGAAGTTTTACTCTCCTGTAACTTCATTTGCATGTCAAATAGTTTTTTTTTAAAGGTGATATAAAACTTCGTAAACAAATTTGAGTTGTTATTAAGTATGCGTTTACTAATTATTCGTAGTACTGTTTTCGTAGAACACGTTTCGTCGTGTCATTATAATGTTTAATTAATATATGTATATATGTGTTGGCATTTTAATGGTCGCATTTTACGTCCGATTTGGACCGAATTTAGTACACAGTTATTCTGTCAGGAAGTAAACATTTTTAAAGATTTTTGTCAAAGAATAAAACTTTTTTTTGGATTTGCATAAAAACAATATAGGAGATTATTTTGCACGTTTCGTTTCTTATACGTACTTATAGCCCGCGTGGTTCCCAAAAAATCGATAAAAACTTAAAATACTCCCCCTCCCCCCTCCCGTATTTACCATATACTGAAACGGTACTTACCTGGTATTTTACCGGAACGAATCAACGCGTGAGCCTAGGCTGGAGGCTGAGGTGCAAACAAATTGTACCAGTATATTTTGTACAAGCATGCAGCTATTCAGCGCATTCGTGAGTAGACAGTTTCCCAAGTACTTGGTTGAAACCCTAAAACATATAAACATAATTTTGTAAATTAACGAAGCGAAGCAGTAATCAATCTTTATTTCGGAAATTCGCTCAACAGACGTCAACGGTTCAGCTGAAAAATTAAAATTCTCGAAAATTGGAATATCAGCAAAACCGAAAGCAGTGAGTGGATGACCAAATTCATGCAGCGTCACAAGAATATATCTCTTTGAGTCAGCGGTTCAGATGCTAGATAGAACTATTATTGACTACTTGGATGTGTAGAGAGATTTATTTTGACTTGCATTAAAATGCAGAAGTATTGAAATCTTCGGAAAATTCTAAAACCCCACTTTTTATGACTTTTCTCTGCGTTTTCGAGGTCTCTGATCGCGATAAAACATTAAAAACATTTATGGCCATTGGTTTGTATGTGTGTCTGACTGTCTGTGAACACTATATATGCGCTCATAATGTCGTAGAAAACTTCTGATGGTAAAAAAAATTTCGAATTTTATTGCTCAGAATTTTAAAAGCTTTTAAGCTCTCTAGCGTGACAGCAACGTGCGTGACAAACATATATCTCATTTTTGAATATTAAAAAAAAAAATACACTAGCCGAAGTCTCGAAAAAGTGTGGCATCTTTTCATTTTGAACTAATTTTATAAAGTAGGTAAAACAATTCAATACACCCACATGAATTTAACCATTACTTATCTTTTTGCCAAATGGATACGTGTGTTATATTATAAAGTACGTTTAACCACGTATAAGTTCTCACTGTGCGGTGTATCAAAATGAGAGCTCAAGTCATTCAATTCAGTGAAATTGTAGGCTCTTAAAAATAATTTTGGATTAACAAATTTGTTACGTAATATGATTTGGTAAATTATATTTGAAAAATTCAAAATTTCTAAGACTGACTATTACATTAGTTGAAAACTTAAAAACGATGCTTTCCCCAAAACGCACTAAATCAAATTGTTATAGTTTGTCAAGAAAACGGTGTCATAATCTTTTCCTCCAGCTTACTACTTTAAGAGATATTTTCTGCCTCATTATTCGGCGGGTGGAAAATGAACATATAAAAAACATTGAAACTACGTTGTCCATGGTCGAGCTGAAAAGTTTACCCAACACTTTTTACACGGGTACTTTCTGCCCGGTAAATCATACGTTAGTAAATCCCCTGCTGAAACAACAATGCATCAATGAACTTAAGTGTCTGTATATTCTTGGAATAACCTAAATTTGTTTTGTTAATAATATACAAATTTGTATAAAGTTTGTTCTTAGTAAAATTCAAATTATTTACCAAAACTATAGTTGGACTAATTTTTTTTAAAGTTGTTCCTCATTGGGCTCGTGCGGTAACATTTCCTTTCAGAGCGACAAAGTGATTCTATCTTAATAATAATAATATTACCTTGTTAGGTCCGTCACGTGACTTCTTGTCGTGTATTCCTTACGACATATTTCGGAGCCGGAACTCCATCTTCAAGTAATCACTCCGAAGAGATCGTCGCACATTAAAATAAATAAAACATATACACACATACACACGTACACATCACACCAACACATAAACACAATGTCGCGTTTGATATAAACTTAGGTGCGCAACCTATCATTGTCGGTTGAATACTGCCGGTATTGCGTTCAGGGATCTAAACGATATTTATCTCTGTTTGTCTTCTGTAAATATTTGATGGCCGTATCATATATGGTGAGAGTGAAATGAAAGTTGGTCATTTAAGATATCGTCCGGTTTATTTTATCTCCGTTAAGACACAAATCACTATTACAGTACCCTTAAATTTAAACATTTAAGAAGCTGTTACTATCAGTTCCATTTCATTTACTTCCCAATAAATCAAATAATTAACTTCATTCCATGAGACAATCGCTGCTGTAAAATGACAACAAAGGGACTTGCATCAAAGGTTCACTTCATTTAAGACTGCAATATTTAGAACTTCAGTTTCACACTTTTAGAATATCTTAGTAAATAATACTTTACAACCTTTTCTTAATTTTTCCGTTTAAAACCTGATGACAAATGGGAACCCAATTAAATTCTTTTAGTTCAAATTGTAGTGTTCTTAGGAAGTCTTTTATGAAACCTTGCCTTAGCATTTTCATTGTCTTTTGCGAATGGGTACTTCATCAAATAAATTTTATGGGCTGTATATTCAGTCCCATTACTTACAGCTCGTCACGTCACGTCGTAATAAACCAAGTAGTTAATTTCATCCAGTGTGACAGTGGCTGTTGGGCTAAGATAACGAAATTCCTACTGCTGAAAGTTACAGCCTCCCGTAATAACTAGAGCACATATGTTTTCTCATATATCTTTATAATTTATTTAACTTTAATTAGATTAATGTTTTACACAGTCAACGTATTGTAATACTGATCATACATTTAAAACATAGATACTTTCTTCTCTTGTAATATATATTTTTTACAATTTATATAAATTTCCTGTTTACTAAATTTCGTGAATAAATATAGTTTAAAAAACTAAAAAACACTCTTTTAGAGCATATCAAACTAAAAAGTTAAAAATAATTTTTCAAATAAGCTTAAAACAATAATAAACGATAAATACTAGCATTATTGTAAAAAAAGCGTTGGGCGCTCGATGTACGAGAAATATGGACAAAGCGCACCA